>CM025792.1:8502359-8737359 GCA_014635995.1 Sarcophaga peregrina | reverse complement strand
AAGCGAAGGCATGCTTTAAGTAGTAAAGCAATAGCAATTAAAGAGTTTTCAAAAGGATTATTAAGGACACATTTTATGGAATTCAAACAATAAAGCACGAAAAAGAATAAAAAAAAATTTTTTGCGCCCTAATATCCTAGAGAGTTGGAATGGCTTTAATTCCAAAAGATTTGTATTACAGCATTTGAGATTGTGAGGGCTTTAAAGCCTCGTAGTACTCTGGTAGCTTGTATTTGTCGGTCATCAGATGCGAACCTGTATTCAAACCCCAGTTAAGACAACTCAAGCACCCTGGAACATGAAAAACTATTTATTTAGGCGAATTTCTATCAGCAGTATTTCAGAAAAAACTGTGAAAGTATATAAAATTGTGGAGAGCAGCTACTCAGTCTAGATTCCGCAAATAATGGATGAAATTAACACACACAATATGGTTGGTGTGAGAAGCTAGATTGTAATCCTGACTAAAGAGCAGTGATCACCTAATTAAGTAAGTAAGAAAATGCTAGTAAACTATGATATAATGCTGTGGATAAATAGTGTAGTCAAGCACGAGAATCATGGTAATCCTAAGCAATTAAAAAAGCCGAACAAAGGGTAGCATAATGAGACCCGAAACCTGTAAAGCCATAAGATGATGATGATGATGATGGTTATAAAAGCAAACCCTGATGTCGCCATTGATAAATATCGCTTTTAGTTAGAGCAGCAATTAGCTTAGAAAGCTTAATAAATATATATTCAGTATATGTTATGCCGTGGTCTAGTGGGTAGTGTGTTGGCTTATTAGGCAAAAGGCCCGGGTTCGAATCCCAGGTCAGACATCAAAACGAAAAATATTTCTTCGGCGACTTCCTCTCAGCAGATTTCTGGCAAAGACTCTGAGAGTAAAAATTGCAATGAAAAGCTTCTAAAAAATCTGTCGTTCGGAGTCGACTTTAAACTGTAGGTCCCACCACTCTTGTATAAAATTAACGCACATAACATAAGTGGTGTGAGAAGCTAGGTCGTAATCCTGACTGAAGTATTGTAATGGCCAACTATGTATTATGTATGTATGTATATGCTACATCACCTATTTGCAGAAATAGGGGCTACTACATATAGGAGATGCTGCGTATACAAGGTGCTACATACAAGGGATGCTGCATACAGGGGATGCTGCATATAGGGAATGCTGCGTATAGGGAATGCTGTATATAGTAGATGATAAACATTAAATATGCAGCATATGGGATATGCTGTGTACAGAGGGTCCTACGTATAGGGTACGCATACAGTGGATGACAAAAGAATACAAACTTTTTCAAAATTGCACTAAAAATCGTGAATATTCTTAAGAAATTCACAAAATATTTGTGCTGTTTATTAATAACAAAACGATTTCAATGCTGAATGTCAGCAAAAAAAGAACCAATATGTAATAAATATGGACTTAACAAATCAGAACTTTCAAAAATTATTAGAAAATTTTTTGAGTCAAGAACTGTAAACGCTCATCATTTTGGAGGAGGCTTCAACACTTCAATTATCGATTTTTTTATATTTTTATGCATAATAATGAACTGCAATTTCCAATTTTTTTTTCTTAACAATTTCCAATTTTGTCTGATTAGGACACATAAATAAATTTTTGAAAAATTTTCCATTGTTTTGTCACCCACTGTATGGGAGACATGCGGCATTCCTTATACAGGATCTCCTATGGATAAAACAGATGCCAAATCAAAAGAGTGTTATTTTCTCTTTAGTGAAAACTGAAACAGATTCCGAGCACAATAATGCAAGTAATCTAGTCGATCAATATTTATTAGAAATGCTCTCCTTGGATCAGAATTAACACGTTGTTTAGATGGATTAGTGGTTACTGGCATCATTGGTGGTTATAGGAGAAAGTTATGAGTTTAGTAGGAACTGTAATGATATGGGGAGTATAAGAATATAATTCCCTCCTTTGTTAATGTCCAGCATTGTCCACAAACTTTAGTTAGATGCATACCTTCCTTGGACAGCCAACTCTGGCCTATTCATTCCAAGCAAAAGCCTATACTTTGTATATGTTAGTTTAAGAGCAATTTTAAGTTGTAGTTTTAAAAATCAGATATTTTTTAAAGCTGCTACAACTGTATTTGGAGAGCAAATAATTACGAAAACATTCATGTTGAAGGATTCAATTTTATGGAATTAAACCAAACAACCGTCCAGCCACGAAAACAAAAAAAAACTAAAGGACACAACTAGCAATGAAAATAAAGGCATTAAAAAGACAAGTTCTAGGATATGATTACGAAATATTTTACGTGGATAACTTCTGCCTCAATAGGAAGCTGAATTCCATCTTTGGCTTCTTGTTGACTTGCCGATGCAAAGGAAATTCTACAATAAAGGCATTAATTTTGGGCCACAGGCCGCTAATGGGTTGTTTGGCCACATTTGTTACGTATCTATCCGTATAAAGTGACATCATAAGCACCTAATTGGTTATGGACTAGGTCTTGAGACCCAACTTTGTAGAATTTCTGGATACCGGGCACCTTTAAACCAGCAGTCACCCTAGTGACTAAATAGATAGATAATGTGTAGACTTCTTACACACGATTGCATGGTTTAAACAAGAGCTTAAGCACTTCAAACAAACGAAATAAAAACTACTTCCATCAGCGACTTCCTCTCAGAAGTCTTTTGGCAAAAACTCTGTCACTCGGTATCGATTTGACAGAGGTTGGTACGGCTTTTATATCTCAACGACTAAAATTTTATTTGATTGGAAGCCATAACCACAGCATTTGCTATAAATTTAACAGACATTATAAAGTGAAATTATGGATTCATACAGCTAAGGCGGCTTTAGACCCTATCACATCCATTTCCATAAAAAATTAATGACAACAGTAAATAAGAGACGGAAACATAAGAATTTTCATCGGGAAGAGAAGAAAAGCACACGTTCTACATCTATATACTTCGACTTATGTTTTGTACATGATTATTCCATGATCTAGGCAACCTAAAGCAAATTGTACTAACAAATCTGGTAAATTTCATTGAATATTGCAAATTGGCGCTCATTTTGGATTTGGATCGACATGTTGAGGTACATCAAGAACTTTTAGTCTGACATTTACAGCTCAACCAGTTCGAACAAACGAAATAAAGAATACTTCCATCAGCGACTACCTCTTAGTACTCTTTTATATATCAACGACTAAAATTTTATGTATTTGGAAGCCATCAGAGTAGTCTTCTGGTAAAACTTCTATCGCTCAGTAGCGATTTGACAGATGTTGTCACAGAATAGATGTTAGTTTTACAACAATTTTAATTATTCAGCTTAATTAACAAATATTTATTCGGTTTTATTTAGAAAACGATAATAATTTTAATAAACAAAAAATCAGTTTTTTTAAAACATATACACAGAAAACCCAAAGCAAATCCTCTTAAATTCAAAAATCCTAAAACAACAGACGGTAAGCAACAGTGAAAGAGTAAAAAGTGCGTATAAGCACATGACAAACAATATACGTGTATGTGTATACGCATATGGAAGTGTATATGTATGTAAGCATTTCCTATTAAGCCACAAATTTAACTCTAAACAAATACTCGTAGAACAACAACACTAACAACAACAACACTAACAACAACAACTAACAAAACAAATCAAAAATTCAAAAACCTACAAAAAGAAACACAGAAAAATTAAGGTAAACAATGACCAGGAAAACAAAAAAAAAACAGAGTTAAACAACAATAACAAGAACAATAACTAAAAAAACAACAATAAAAACATAAACATACACAATGAAAATACGTATCAACAATAGCCACAACAACAACAACACAATAGCAAACACATACGCAACATTAATAATAAATAAAGAGAGTAAATAAAAGTAAAAAAGGACATACGAACGTACGTACGAACGTACTTACGTACGAGTACACGAAACAAAACCATGAGTATAGCACAGCACAGCACAGTAAAGCCTACCAATACATACAAAAACACTAACTGCCTACACAAATTGATTACATTTAAGCAAGAGAAAAATAAGAGAGAGTGAGTTGGTGAGAGAGAGAGAGTATGTAAATAAAAACAAAACAAAATAAATATGAGATCAGCAATTGTATCAACAACAAAACTCCAATGTGTACTTAAAATACGAAGCATAACATAAAACTACCGGTTCTGCATATACTTGCTCACACTTGTTTTGGACTTGGTAAGTAAACAAGCAGTAAAAACAACAACAACAGCAGTAACTACAATAAATTCTTTATAATTTTAAGAAATGAAATGAAAAAAAAAAAAAAAAAAAAGCGAAAGCAAATAAATGAAGAAAAATCGTTAAAGTTCAAATCATAACAAATCGAGTATATTAGTGCAGAGAAAGAGTGAGTGTGTATAAGTAGTACTTACATTTAAATGACTCACTTACACTTTCATACACACACAAAAATATTTACTTGAATATGACTAAAGGCAGTATTGTGTAGCAAAAAGGCAAATGAAATGTAAATAAAATCGAGTCAAAAAAACCTTAGTAAGGCAATGGCGTTTATTGAATGCCCTACAACACTACAATAAATTCTCCCAGATATTGTTGTCTACCGATCTGGATAGTTAGCAGAGTTCAAGAGTGAACCGTTTTTTCGCTACCCCTACGTACTCATGCAGTTTTGAGTACGAGTAACTCATGAGTATTGAAATTCAAGTACTCTGATGCATTCGTACTTAGTCCTACATTGATTTAGAAGTACAGGTTGCAATGAGTATGAGTACAAAGTTGAAATCAAACTCATAACATTCGAAATATGTTTGATTCATACGCCCGCCTACTCATTCAGATTCAGAAATTTCGTAAAGTACTTATAAATGATTCGAGTGATTCGAAGTGTGGGTACCAGCCTTTCTGCAACAGTCAGGATCCTATCACTTTCCAGCTGTTCCTTCTTAGAAGTTAAAGCAAGCCTTCAGAAGAAGCTCTGCCATAGCATGGCCAGATTTTTAAGCAACAAGCATGTCGAACAAGAACGCCTGGAAAATTATTTGTTCGATGACTTCCTCTTAGCCGTCATGTGACAAAAACTCTGTGAGCAATCGACTTTAATCTATCAATCCCGCCACTCATGGATACAATTAACAGACACCACATGTGTGGTGTAAGAAGCTTGGTTGTAGTCTTGACTAAAGAATTGTATTAACGAAATAAGGAAGTCATGTTGAACATCGAAGTTTGAAACAAAATTTCTACGACAAAAAATTTGTAGTTTGAAAGGGACATTAAAGAGTAGGTCACTCCGATCATGGGTGGTGTGAGAACATTGGTTGTTGTCCTGGCTACAGGATTGTAATAACCAAATAAGGATGCCATGTAGAACAATGAAGTTTCAAATGAAATTTCTTCAACAACAAATTTGTAGTTCAGAATCGACATTAAAGAGTAAGGCTTTCCGCTCATGGATAAAATTAATACACACAGTCTAGGTGGTGTGAGAAGCATGGTTGTTGTCCTGACTAAAGGGTTGTAATGACGAATTAAGTTTGTAACTAAATAAACAACTTCTATAGTGGCACAATAGACCGAAATTAGGCCGCTATACAGTCAGTCCTGCCGTTCTCGGACGCAATTAACACACACAAAATGGGTGGTGTGAGAAACTTGGTTGTTGTCCTGACTAAAGGGTTGCAATGACCAATGAAGTTAGTAAATAAAAAAGCAACTTCTATAATGGCACAGTAGACACAAATTCAAGCACTAATGCTACAAATTTCTAAGCTTTTATCCTAGAAACTATAGTGCACAGTATTTTATAGCCGTTGATGGCCAGCCTTCTTTATGAATTCTTTTTATGGTTATCATACATATTTAACCAAATAACCACACAACTTTAAATAATTTTATATTTAAAATGAAAAAAGAAGAAACAAACAACAAAACAAAAAGGAAGAATTTTTATGCCTCTTTTCTTAGTTTCTTGCCTGAGACAAGCTCCTTAATCTGACTCCAGGGCTTCCTGGCTTAGACATAACAATGATGGAGACACTGAACAAAATGTAATTGAAGCTGAGTGTGTAGAAAAAGAAGAATAAAAAAAAATTGTGTTCAATTAGGAAAACAGCCTGGGGCAAGGATTATGTTGCAAACACTCGATTCTTTTTTTTTTATTTATTTTCAAAACAATTTTTTAATGTTCCTCACCAAGGCTGTGCTTCATTCAAACGCTGGCTTACATTTTTTTAAAACTTTTCCTTGAAGTTTTTTCAAAAACTAGAGAGAAATAAAATTAAGAAAAAGAAAATACAAGGAAACCAAAATTTTAATGCCCCCAACGACGAAACGGGGGAAAAAGAGGATGCTTTACATGGACTGGCTGTCCTTGTAGACACACTTTATTTCTAATTGGCGTGAGTGTTACTTTCACCTAAAGAAAAAGTAACAACAACAGCCACAACAACAAGGTTTCATAAGAAGGCCATTACTGTATATGATTATGGCCAACAATTTTAAGAATATTTAATGCTACAGTTTAAACCATAATAAAACAACAACAACAACCACTGAAAGATACCAAATAATGTTGGGCTACCTGGCCAACAAAATAGCTGCTCAGAGATTCATTAAAATTCTTGGCTACACTTTTTTAAATTGCTTTTCCTGTGACTTTAAAAATAATTTTGCATTCTTGATTATTTTTAGGAAATTTTTTTAGTTAAAGGCCAACGGGAAAAAAACAAAAGCCGATCTATTTGCTGCCTAGCACACATAGTCTCTATAGGTCTCTATAGGACCACAAAAGTACGGACAAAATTCTAGAAGCAGATTTATTATATGTAGGTCCCAGCATAATTATCCTTGTAAGAACTCGTCTCTTACTTACTTAGTTGATCGTGTTAAAAAACTTTAGCCAGGACTACAACCTAGCTTCTCACATTACCTATGTTGTGTGTATTAATTTTCTCCATGAGCGGAGAGCCTTACTCAATAATGTCGATTCCAAACTACAAATTTGTTGGCGGAGAAATTTTGCTTCAGTCCTGTCGTTCTCGGACGCAATTAACACACACAACATGGGTGGTGTGAGAAGTGTGGTTGTGGTCCTGATTAAAAGATTGTAATGACCAACTAAAGAAGTCGTGTTAAACAACGTCATGTCGTTGGTCATTACAATCTTTTAGTCAGTACCACAACCACACTCCTCACACCACCCATGTTGTGTGTGTTAATTGCGTCCGAGAACGACAGGACTGTCTGTATAGTGGCCAAATTGCAGTGTACTGTGCTTATTTACTTACTAACTTAATAGGTCATTACAATCCTTTAGTCAGGACTACAATCTAGTTTCTCACACCACCTATGCTGTGTGTATTAATTTTATCCATGAGCGGAGAACTTTAACTCTTTAATGTCGATTCCAAACTACAAATTTGTTGTCGGAGAAATTTTGTTTCAAAAATTCGTTGTTCAACATGGCTTCCTTATTTGGTTATTACATTCATTTAGTCAGGATCACAACCAACATTCTCATACCACCCATGTTGTGTCTGTTAATTGCTTCCGAGAACGGCAGGACTGACTCTATAGTGGCCAAATTTCAGTGTACCGTCCCACTATAGAAGTTGCTTATTTACTTACTAAGTTAATCGGTAATTAGAACCCCTTTAGTCAGGACTACAATCTAGTTTCTCTCATCACCCATGCTAAGTGTATTAATTTTCTCCATAGCTTCTCACATTACCTATGTTGTCTGTGCTAATTTTATGCATGAATGGTAGGGGGATCTGTAATTTAAACTTGTCATGGCAATTTTATTTTATTGTCAGAGTTTTTGCCAAAAGGCTGCTGAGGGGAAGTCGCCTACAGAAATATTTCGTTTTATTCGAAGTTTTAAAGCGGGGGTTTGCAATCTTTACTAAGCTATCTACTAGACTATGGTGATAATCATGGATCACAACTTGATTGGAGTCAAAAGCTAGGTTGTAAATCTAAATAAAGAGTTGCAGTTCACGATCAATGAAGTAAAGCAAGCCCTAAGCGTAAGGAAAGCTAAAGAGTGAGAGTCACGGAGTCTTCTCAAACCAAATGGCTTTGAGGCAATCAATGTTTTTGTTGCGTAATTCCTCTAGGAAAAGATTTAAGAAACTTATCAGTTTAACCATCTTAGCTGGGCACCGAATCAAGATCCCCTTGAGCCTCTCGGTATGAATTCTGTGACGAGAAGAATGACTCATAACCTCACATAAATGCAACGCAAATGGGAACACCTGGTTGTTTACCAGATTCTAAGCAGGGATTTATTTAACTCTGAAGTCTTTCAGGGAAAGGGGATTGGGAGAGGCACTATAGGAATGTCCTCTATCGGTACCAGGTCTTCTCTGGCTTCCGAAGATTCGAAATTTCCTATTTTCTATGATTCTGGCATAAAAATAAAACTGAATTTCACCAATGATAGTGGTTATATTAGCCTTAAAGACCACTATGGCTCGTAACTTATAAAGATGAGCCTGCGGCTTAAGAAAGCCCACAAGAAAAAGTCTTACGGTGATATGACAACGACCTCTAATAAGTTAGGTTAGGTTAGAGAACGTGCCAAGAACAGTGGCCGGAAGTTGAATTGACCTAGCTTCTCACACCACTCGTGTGTTCACAGTTTAAAGTCGACTACTCAGAGTTTTTGCCAGAAATCTGGTAAAAGGAAGTCGCCAAAGAAATATTTTCATATTCTCGTTTTGTTGTCTAACCTGGGATTCGAACTTGGGCTTGTAACTTATAAAGATGCTCCTGCGGCTTAAGAAAACCCACAAGAAAAAGTCTTAAGGTGATATGACAATATGACAACGACCTCTAATAGATTAGGTTAGGTTAAAGGACGTGCTAAGAACAGTAGCCGAAAGTCGAATTGACCTAGCTTCTCACACCATTCGTGTGTTTTATACATGAGTGGAGGGACCTACAGTTTAAAATCGACTACGAACGACAGATTTTTTTTGGAAGCTTTTCGTGGCAATTTTATTTACTTTCCGAGTTTTTGCCAGAAATCTGCTGAGAGGATGTCACCGAAAAATTATTTTCAAATTTTCGTTTTGATGTCTGACCTGGGATTCGAACTAGGGCCTTTCGTCTAATAAGCCAAAAGACTACCTACTAGACCACGGCGACTTCACCTCAATATTTAACACATAGAACAGTTCTGTAGAAGTTGCATGTAGTTGGGATACAGCCGTCTACCTACCAGCCTACGGCGACTTCTGTTGGCGATGGCCTATCTTAAATTTAAAAGAAAATTACAGGGTTTTTCGTTTGCAACTCTTGTTTATTATGATTTTGAAGATTTCTCTGGAAAATTTCTTTACTTCCGCTGCACTTGTTATTCTCTTTCTGCCTCTATTATTATGCCCCTTAAGTTGCTTACAAAAGGGAGAAAGAGCTGAACAGTA
Source organism: Sarcophaga peregrina (assembly GCA_014635995.1). NCBI lineage: Eukaryota > Metazoa > Arthropoda > Insecta > Diptera > Sarcophagidae > Sarcophaga > Sarcophaga peregrina. The sequence continues at coordinate 8,727,917 of CM025792.1, read as the reverse complement.
GCACTCTAATAAAATATTGCTTTTCCTTGGTATTGAGTATTGAGAGAAGTTTTCCTTTTTACCGTTAACACAACAACAACAGCATCAGCAGCAGCCATAACTCCATAAATAAACAGCCACACTATCCAGAAGACAGTGAGGGGGAGAAAGAGAGACAGATGTGGCGTATATTTTATGGTGGCACGTTGCTATTCGGCGGCGGCAGTTACTATTTTATGATGCTTCGATTTCGTGGCATTATCAATGAAGCTACAGCTAAGGCTGAGCTTAAGTCATAGTGGCTGTAATTTTTATTTGTTTTATTATGCCTGGTCGGTTGATTTCTGTTTTGTTTTTGTTTTTGTTTTGTTTTTGTTTTTTTCGCTTTGCCATGTGAATAATGAAATATTTATGCACTTGAAAAGTTTTTACAAGAAACAAATTTTTGTTGGAAATTTTTGTAAGAAATATTGTCGCTGACGTGACATGTTTTGGTAAAATATTGTTGAAATTGAATTAAAAAAAAAATTTTCATTACAGGGCTATAATAAAAGAATTACTTGAAGATGGAATTCAAGGAAAATTAATTTCATCTCAAGGAAAAATTATAGAAAACCGCGAATAAAATGCCTAAGCCTTCAAGGAGTATTTGTTTAAATTCTTGCATCCATTTTAAGGAAAATTTCTACATTTTCTGTTTTACGAGTTCAAATGACAAGTAATTTTTACAAATTGTGTTACCATGTGGTCGATCTTAAGGATTAACATTGTTTCCTTACTTGTACAGCCAAAAGACAATGCCTCGCAAGCTAAATACGATTATTTTCTTAGGTTTTCAGTTACATAAGCCTGGAAAGGATCAAATAAAAATGAAATCTTGTGGGCCCATGAATATCACAACAACACAGACTAAAGTATCTCAAGGCAACACAGTACGATTGCATAAATGCACTGATTAGTGTAGATGCATTTGAGGCTCCCAGTTTATGATCCGATAGTTTATTCACATCGTCAGAGAATCTTCATTTTAAGCTTGAGACAACCCTCCAACTCTTTTTGTACTATATCTTACACACGATACGCAATCCGGATGGGGATATGAGCATGCAGGTACCAAAGGGCCAAAAGGACTCCACTCCGAAGTAATACCACCGTAGTTCCGGGGTGGGCGCAACAGTCCACGAGACGAGGGGGGATTTAGTGGTTTAGTGTGACGACTTCCTCTATAGTGCAGTTAGGTACATTTACCCCTCCTCTGCGTAAAAATCAAAACCCTACTATCCCCTCTCAGTAGAATGGTTTCTAATCAAGATTTTTCCAAATGATTTACTCAGAACTTCTGTTATTAAGGTTTTCCAACAAATGTTACGAATGACTTAACTTCACTTTGTTTGAGGAGACTCTTTGCTTCTTTCTGTCGTTTGCTTTAATTGAGCATACCAAACATGAGCTTTGATTCCACAAAGGGTTTCTAACTTCATCTTCTGTCATCTGTTTACTAATTATCAGAAAGTTCCCCATGAGCTGAAGCACAGCCGGCGATAGTCCCCCTTTCTAAGAGAGTTTACAGCTTCAGAAGTACTTCAGACATTTTTGTTCCTAAGTCTCGTTACGAAGAACTTTCCAAAAATCATAGAGTCAACTCAAGTAAGACTTGCCTTCCATCAACCTTATCATAGATTTCAAATCCTTGGTCTTCAATATTACAGGCAACTGACTTAAATCCAATCCACCTTCCAGCCCTGCGTTTACGCAGTTATGAGCTGTTTTCAGTTTTTTTTTTTTTTTGTTTCTACCTAAGCAAGTCATAATTGGTCTGACCATCATGATAGACATCCAACAACTTATAATCTCGAGAATGATTCAAATACTCTGATTCATTCGTACTCAGTACAACATTGATTTATAAGTACAGGTTGCAATGAGTATGAGTACAACGTTGTCATCAAACTTACAACAGTATGAATACTTCGAGTACTTCCAACTTTGAATATTATTAGTATGAGTATCATATTGAAATAAGTATGAATGCGTATAAGTATCTGAAAATATAAGTATGATTCGAATCTACTTAACGTTTTGAGTACTTATTGCTGATCTCTAGTGTGAATGATGTCGCAACCAAGTAGTCCCATCCTGGCAGTATCATCTGCATATCCTTACTGGTTAATTAAAGCCTCAGATGGTTTTGTTAGGAGTTCATTTACAAGCAAGGCTTTAAAACAAAGGGTGAAAGGACTCTACCTTATGGGGCATTCCCTACTAGTGTCGATGCTTATTACTTCATTTCATACGTATGGGCACTAGGGATGCAGCATCGTTAAGAAAATCGCCGATGTTGGCAACATCGATGTATCCAGCAAAAAAAAAAGCATCGATAACCGGTCACTTCAAGGAAAACACCATTTCAGAATGCCAACGACAATGGAACGATAAGGATAGAAGAAGTTGGACGGCAAGACTTATTCCAGACATAAAGCAATGGATTGGTTGGAAATTTAGAGAGGTAAATTACTACGTTATGCAGATGCTATTTCGTCATGGATATTTTAGGAAATATCTGTACAGAATGGCCAACACCACCTCTCCTTATTGTCTTTACAAGGAGGAAAGGGGAAGTATTTGATGATGCAGAACACAGTTTTCGAATGTGCACGCTGGCAGAGCTATCGCTCTGTACAGACATCAATAATTGGAACGATTACGGCCGCTAACATTGTCGGGGTTATGATTGCGAGTAGAGAGAATTAGGCCTCAGTGGCGAATTACTTGGAGTACATTCTAAGAGTGAAGAAGAGAGATCTTGAGACTGCAGAACATGTAGGCACGCCAGCATAGATGACACTGTCAAATACGTGTCAAATGAAATTCTGAACGGGGACCTAGACGAAAGAAATAGTGGAGACACTTAGAAGTCTCAACTTCCTTATACGTGTCAAACGAAATTCCAATGAGGAACCTGAACGAAAGGAATAGTGAAAATACTTAGATGTCTTCTCAACTTTCGATACTTAATCCGGACACGGATATTAGCACACAGGGACCAAAGGGCGAAAAGGATTCCATTCCAAAGTAATACCACCGTAGTTCCGGAGTGGGAACAACAGTCCACGAGACGAGGAGGAGATTTAGTGGGTGAGTGCCCCACACATAAAGGGTGTGACGACTTCTTCTATGGTACCTTGTCCATTAAAGCCTCAGATGACTTTGTTAGTAGCTCATTTACAAGTAAGGCTTTAAAACAAAGGGTGAAAGGACTCTACCTTATGGGGCATTTCCTACTAGTGTCGATGCTTATTATTTCATTTCATACGTATGGGTTTACAGATTCCTTGGCTACTAACATTACAAAAGGGGGATATTGCAACTCTCATCTGCTCAAACTTTTTCTTGCCACCCTTCTCTTTACAAGTAAAAACAAAATGTTGCGATCCTTTTAATTAAAAGAAGTTTTTCCCATTTCCCATAAAACAACGCAATTATTTCATTCATTAAACAATTTTTCTTATTTTTGCATATTTTATTATATTGTTTTACTATTTTTTTTATTGCTGTTGCTATTGTTGTTGTTGTTGTGTTATTATTGTGGTTATTCATTTTGTTATGGGCACATACAATGAAAAAAAATTAAAAGAAAAAATCAAAACTTAAAAAAAAAAGAATGTTAAATTGTGTATGATGTCGCATAAATTTAATTATAATTTATGCTAATGTCTGTTTTATCTTAACAACAACAGCAACAACAATAATAATAATAACAAACATGCAACAGCATATGCATATGTACAGACATACATACATACATACATACATACATACATACATGCATACATGAATGCATATTTAAATATTGTACGAGCAAATGAATGTGCAACAAATGTATGAATGCACAGCACAGGACATACACACATCCTTGCATATAAAATACTTACAAACAAATAATATCAGAAGGAGACACACACACACATATGAATGTGCAACATAAATGCCAGAAATGCAAGAAACAAAGAAAGAAAAGAAAACTTAAAAGGGGCAACAAAAGGAAATGAAAGAGAGAAAAAAATTATGGAAAATAATGAAGTCAGCAAAAGTCAATAGAGGAGGGGTGAACGAATGTCGTCTCCTATTATGGGATTAAAGAATTGTCTTTATGGCCATAAACAGAGTGTGTTAACAAATGCTGATAGTTTTTCTTTTTTTTTTAACGGGTCTTTCATTAAGAAGATCCCAGCTTCACATTTAAATAAAATAAGTGTGTTAGATGACCAAGTAGTCTAGCAGAAGGGAGAAGCCTGTATTTCAAACCACAGTTCAGGCATCTCAAACAAAACGAAGGTAGATAGCTAGAGGTGGCCGCCCATCCATCGTAGATGTCTAGTCTCGAAACCACATGGGGCATCTCAAACAAAACGAACTTAGTTAGAAAGAGATGGCCGCCCATCCAAGAAAAATTCTTGGATGTCTAGTCTGGAAACCACACGGGGCATCTCAAACAAAACGAAGGTAGGTAGGTAGGTAGAGGTGGCCCATCCAAGAAAAATTCTTAGATGTCTAGTCTGGAAACCACACGCGGCATCTCAAATAAAACGAAGGTAGGTACCATGGAACAGGAGATGATACAAACTGCGCACCGTCAAGGCCATTTTTCATCTCGTAAAACTCAAGACTTAGTGGAGAAATCATATATATTATTTCTAAAGCACATTTTTTTGTCGGTTGCAAATATCTCCCATACCACCGCATCAAATTTAATGAATGATATCTCATTTTAAAGCTTATATCTAACACTAATGGCGAAAAATAATTAGAAAATGAAAAATTAATATTTTCATTGATAAAAATTATATTTTATATAATACAATGTCGCGTAATACTAATGTAGTTCTATATAATATGGTATGTATTAAAATTCATTATGGCAATACTGGTGCGAAATATTCGCACGGGTCATCTAGTCTTTTTATATACCTGAATTGAAGGCAAAAGTAGAGAGGATAGTGAAGAGTTGTGTTGAATGTATTGTATCGGAAGCTAAGAAAGGTCATAAAGAAGGACTTTTGAACCCCATAGATAATGTCGATACTTTTTCTAAATTTGTGTGGTTGTATTCAACAAAAAGTACAAGGACTGAAGAGGTAATAGAACGACTCAGAAGACAAGCTGCAGTGTTCGAAAACCCAGAAAGAATTATTGCAGACAGAGGTTCGGCGTTTACATCAAACACGTTTCAAGAGTTTTGTGAATCCGAAACTATTCAGCATCTTATGATTGCAACTGGAGTGCCAAGAGGGAATGGCCAAGTTGAGAGAATACATAGGATAATTATTCCTATGTTGACCAAGCTGTGTGTAGAGAAACCAAATCACTGGTATAAATATGTTGACCGTGTATAGAGAACTATTAATAGTACCGCCCCGCGGAGTACTGGTATTGAACCGTTTAAGATACTGACTAGACTGAACATGAGGAATAATGGTAATCCTGATATAAAACTTTTATTAGATGAACATTTCGTGAAAGAATTAAATGAGGAACGTGATGCATTGTGGAAAGAAACTAGAGAAAATATACTGTGTATTCAGGAAGAGAATTAGGAAGAGTTTTAATAAAGGCAGAGTTCCAGAGACAGTTTATGAAGTAGGAGAATTGGTCGCAATCAAGCACACTCAATTTAGTGTTGGTATGAAGCTAAAGCTGAAGTATCTTGGTCCCTATAAGGTGGTGAGGAAGCTTAATCATGGTGGTTATGAAGTAGAGAAAGTTGGAAAATGTGAAGGGTTTAGGAGATATAACACGGTGGTCGAGTACATGAAGCCGTGGAGAATATAATGTGTGATCGCATCCCAAAGGATTAAGACGATCCTGTAGGGTTAAAAGAAAACTGAACTAAAATAATAATAGTAAGCGGACTGAAAAATATAAACATGATAAAGGTAGGTAGGTAGGTAGAGGTGGCTGTCCATCCAAGAAAAATTCTTAGATGGACTCATTTAGGCCGCATTGGGATCATTGTGCTACCACAGTTATTCACTATCATACCCTAGTGTCGAAGCGATTCAGACTGCCAATGTCAATCGTCACCAGTTAATCCAGATCATTCATATAGTCAGTACCCAAGTACTTGTTTCTGCCTTTGGCAAAGAGCCGGGCATGTATCCAGTAGATGAGACACAGTCTCCTCTTTTTCCATTGTGATACCGTAGTTATTCACTATCTCGAAACCACTCGCAACTCCTAATGAGTCCTAATTCAGACTGCCAATGTCAATCCTCGATAGTTCCTCCAGATCATTCATATAGTCAGTACCCAAGCATTTTCTTCTACTTTGGAAAAGAGCCGGGAATGTACCTAGTAGATGAGATGCAGTCTCCTCTTTTTCCTCATCTCTACAGTTTCTGCAGAAGTCTTTAGTAAGATGTCCAAGACCAAGGCGTCTCGCATGCGTACCCATAATTTAATGCCCCTTAGTAATGACACCGACAACTACACTGAGCGCTCCTCTTTGGAGTTTAAATAGACTCTTTGTGTGCCCCTCATTCAAAACAAAATGAAATAGGGCAAGAAAATATTTTTTTTTGGAAATTTCCTACCAAAAATCTTCTGACAAAGACTCAATGCTGACACTGCTGTGGAGATCAAATAAGTCAACCTAGATCGCAACAGGACACAATTTTTGTATTTGCCACAAGCAATGGAGGCCTGTTTTACTCCATCAATGATGTTTGCTTTCCAATACGTCTTTCTAAGAAAAACAAGACCCAGCAAATGGGTCTCGTCTTTCTAAGAAAAGCAAGACCCAGCAAATGGGTGTCATCCTTCAATTCCAGCTACTTCCAATGCAATAACTGAGGAATTTTTGCTTTTGTTACAAGCAATAGAGGCCACTTTTACTCCGATAATGATGTTTGTTTTCCAAAACATCATTCTAAGAAAAATAAGACCCAACAAATGGGTCTCATGCTTTAGTTGCAGCTCCTTCCCAGATAATTCCTATGGATGAAGTATTTTAAGTCAAATCAAGATTGATTTCAATGCATAGGGAGGCCCATGCAAGGCCTTCTGAGATTCAAAGCATTGTAGCGTACAGGACAAGGTGATTGGAAATAAGGTCCTTAAAACTTCCCTGAAACAATTCTTCAGGTAGATCGAACAAGTGCTCAGAAAGCTATTTAATGGCTAAATAGGGCATATTACAGAATTTTTAAGTACTTGGCCCAACCTCAAGCTGTAAACCTTTTAGTCCATGAAACAATTCTTCAGGTTGATTGAGCAAGTACTCTCAAAGAAAGAGGGACAGACTTCATGGCGAATGAGGCCAGATTGTAGAATCTCTGTGCTGTTGGCTCAAGCTCAACCAATACACATACATACAAACATAATTGGCCATTACAACCCTTCAATCAGGATTACGACCTAGCTTCTCCCACCACTTATGTTGTTTGCGTTAATTTTATGAGTGGCGGGACCTATAGTTTAAAGTCGACTCCGAACGAAAGATTTTTGAGAAGCTTTTTATGGCAATTTTTTCTCTCAGAGTCTTTGCCAGAAATCTGGTGAGAAGAAGTCGCCGAAGAAAAATTTTTCGTTTTGATGTCCGACCTGGGATTCGAACCAGGGCCTTTGGTCTAATAAGCCAACACACTACCCACTAGACCACGGCGACCTTTTAGTCCATGAAACAATTCTTTAGGTTGATTGAGCAAGTACTCTGAAAGAAGGAGGGACACACTTCATGGCGAAATAGGCCAGATTGTAGAATCTCTGAGCTGTCGGCTTAAGCTCCAACCAATAAACTCATTTATTTAGAATCCCAGGTCAGACATCAAAACGAAAAAAATATTTCTTCGGCGACTTCCTCTCAGCAGATTTCTGGCAAAGACTCTGAGAGTAAAAATTGCCATGAAAAGCTTCTCAAAAATCTGTCGTTCGGAGTCGACTTTAAACTGTTGGTCCCGCCACTCATGTATAAAAATTAACGCACACAACATAAGTGGTGTGGGAAGCTAGGTCGTAATCCTGACTGAAGGGTTGGAATGGCCAATTAAGTTATGTATTTAGAATCACAGCTTAGTATCTCACATCGAACGTGTTAATTTTATCCCTAAGTGGGGGGACCCCTACAGTTTAAAGCCGACTTCAAATGACAGATTTTTTGAGAAACTTTTCATCGTTATTTGACTTACTTACTCTCGGAGTTTAGGCCAGAAGGCGGCAGAATGAAACGTTTTTTTGGGTATTTCGTTGCGTTGTTCGGTGCGTTGTTCGAGAACTCAAAGCTAGGCTTTGTTTATTAAACAACGACAACTTCAAAACATATTTGGAAGCATATTTCATTTCTTTTTGAAAACATTTTATTTTTTTCTAATGCCTTCAAATAAAATTCTAATTTAATCCCGTGGTAAAAAGACCCTTTTTAAGAAAAATTATTACAAAATTTTATTAAGTTCTGGCACCTCCCCCGCCTTTTATTATTATCCTTTTTCTAGAAGTACTTTTGCAATGGAGAGTCCATAAAGTCAATTGTATATGTGTATGTGGTCGTATAGTAAATGGCAAAAACAAAAGCCAAAGCGGAAATGCACACAGTGACATTAAAAACGCAACATTTTTCCTATTGTTGAATTTCCGTTAGAAAATAAAGAAGAAGAAAAAAAGGTAAAGTAGGAAAACCAGTCTATAACTTAGAAAATTAGAAAGAAAAACAAAAGAAGTCCCAATAAAGTAGAAACATTTATGAAAAGGGGGATGAAAGAAAAAGTGAAAAATAATAAAAATCAAGGGGATTTTTATTCATTTTCTTTTTAAGGGAAAATTTATTTATGAAAGCACTTTACAATCGGTTTTAGAGGTATACATCCCTCAGGGAAAGATCATCGTCAGCTGTTTACATACATAGGGCACGAACATGAACATGAATATTTGTTAAAAAGAGCATCAAATCGTCGCTTCTTTTTGAAAATTTTTTTGTATGTCAATTATACACCCGAAGAAAAATCACAGTAGGTTTCTAATAAAATTCTCTAATAACAATGACAAATGATTGCCATTTTTGAAAAAACTAGATGACCCGTGCGAATATTTCGCACCGTTAGTATTGCCAAAAGAGCTTTTTACAACTTAATATGCATATTATATATAACTGACTCAGTAATAAACGGCATTGTAGTAAATAGCGGTATTGCCAGAATGGATTTTAGTACATACTATATTATGTAGAACTGCATTACTATTAAGCGACCCTGTATTATCACACTTGAACAAAAACATATAATCATAATGACAACAGTACTATCAAGCAATTCTATATAAAATATAATTTTTATCAATGAAAATATTAATTTTTCAATTTTTAATTATTTTTTGCCATTAGCATAAGATATAAGCTTTAAAATGAGATATCATTCATTAAATTTGACGCGGTGGTATGGGAGATATTTGCAACCGACAAAAAAATGTGCTTTAGAAATAATATATATGATATGATTGTCAAGTTAAATACGTAATCTTTAGGGATTTGGTGCTATAGTTTTTATTCTATATTTTCCACTATTAGATTACACATGAAAATATTACTAACAATTTTCCTCTGGTTTATACACATGTCTTTCACAAATACACTCAGATTTTTATCATCTTCTTCTTGTGCCGATGTCTGGTTATAGGTAATGATGCGTATGCTAAGGTAAACAAATGGAATTTTTTCACAAAGCGAATGTGTTAAACAGTCTTTAAACTATCTGGACTTAGCCTGTATTAATCAAAACTAACTAACTCATACGCTATCGAAAAGGAGATTGGAAATAAGATCCTTAAATCTTAAATTCTGCAGGTTGATTGATCAAGTGCTTAGATAGCTTTTTCATAGCTAAATAAGGCAGATTATAGAATCTCTATGGACTTGGCCCAACCTCAACTAGTAAACCTTTTAGTCCATAAAATAATTCTTTAGATTGATCGAACAATCGAAACAATCCTTAGCAACATGCAAATAGATTAAGCAAATCTACTAATTTTACTGGGGAGTATTCATGAGTCCTCCTTGGATATCAACGTATTTGAGAATAGGCAAGCATGGGAATTATGGAAATTGTAGAATGAAATCAGCTTCTGGAACAATCTGTAAACCTGTGAGCTGTAAACCAAAAATAATGAAGGGGATGCATACCGTGGTAGTCAGGGCAGTTGTACACTATTTAGGCAGACAGGACGTAACAGCTTAGATGAAATCATATAACATGACCGGGCCTTGTGACTGTTGGTTTATTTGGAATGAAGAGCTAGTAAAGGCCAGTAGGCCGTTCGTCATAGTCTAGTGGGTAGTGTGTTGGCTTATTAGACAAAAGGCCCGGTTTCGAATTCCAGGTTAGACATTCTCTCAGCAGATTTCTGGCAAAGACTCTGAGAGTAAAAATTGCCATAAAAAGCTTCTCAAAAACCTGTTGTTCGTAGTCGACTTTAAACTGTAGTTGCCGCCACTCATGTATAAAATTAACGCAAACAACATAAGTAGTGTGAGAAGCTAGGTCGTAATCCTGACTGAAGGGTTGTAATGCCCAGTTATGTATGTAAAGGCCAGTAGATGGTAGTGTAATGGCTTATTAGACATCAACTTTTCAACCATTTGCATAAGAAAAAAGCCGTTGAGGAGCTTTCTGGAGCCATGCATCAGACTATTCGAAAGTAGTTTGGGACCAAAATGTAAATTCTGAACTGTTTTGCATTAAATGAGAGTAAGATGAAGTACAGATTGTTGAAAAGCAGTCATGTGTGGATCCGAACAACAACAACTACACATTGGTTCCATTTTTACATGCAAAAATTATGTCAGCGTGGAGGTCAAGATTAGAATTATACGTACGTACGTAATTGGCCATTACAACACCCTTCAGTCAGGATTACGACCTAGCTTTTCACACCACTTATGTTGTGTGCGTTAATTTTATATATGAGTGGCGGGACCTACAGTTTAAAGTCGACTACGAACGACAGAATTTTTTGGGAAACTGTAGGTTTAAAGTCGACTACGAGCGACAGATTTTTGAGAAGCTTTTCATGGCAATTTTTACTCTCAGAGTCTTTACCAGAAATCTGCTGAGAGGATTAGAATTATTCTTGCCAATAAGTGCTATCAAGATTAAGGCAATTAAGTAAAGAGACCCAAGAGAGAGCTTCATAAGCTCCTTAACGTCCACATCTAGTGCACATCGATGTTAAGAACAACTAACACGAACATGTCATTGAGATGCAACATAATATTCCGACAAGGCGGATATTTGATGGACGAATAAATGGATGTCGGTTCAGTAGATGAATTTTTGTGCAATAGAGCCACCAAATAGAGGAAGACCCTATCACCTAATGGTCTAACTAACTTAAGAAAGCGATTGTGAAATAGAAGTGCCTGGAAGGTATTGCAAAATATGGTTCAAATCCAACAGCCTTTAAGCAATGAAGACTAAGAGGAAGAATTATAGCGTCATTATAGCTCCCGTTGTGTAGTGTTTATTTCAAGCGACTTAACCGTAACCGGTTCCTAATTATTCCTTCAAATAGGATTTAAAAAAAAACCTCTAAGGTTTTCTTATTTATTTTCGATTTTCCGTTTTTCTTTTCATTTTACCAACCAAAAAACAAAATGTTAAGATTCGTGCGTTTCTAATTTGCTAAAACAACAATAATAACAACAATATCATCATCATCATCACTGTCGTCATCATAATTTTCTTGTAAATGTAACCCTTTCCCCCTTCACCCAGTCTTTTTTTTTTGGAACCCTTCATTTGACTTAACGAAGACGTGAAGAACAATTGCATTTTCAAAATAACACATTGCATTATGGGCCAACTTCCGGTTAACTGTTGTATTATTTAACTGTACATTTTTTATTTAACAACTCTTACGTTTTTTGCTCGTTACGTTTACATTTCTTTTCTTTTCCTTTCTTTGATTTTAAAATTACTTTTAACGTAACAAAACGGAAATTTATAATAAAAACTCTTTATGGCCCTAAACAGGGGGGGGGGGGGGGGGACTAGTGGACTTAAGAGGGATGTTAAGCCTAAATGGCGTCAGTTGTATGGAAAAATAGAAAGAAAATCTGTTACGTCCGTCCCTCTCTCTCTCTCTCTCTTACTGTAATTTAATAAGTTTTTCAGTTAATATTGCTTTAATTTTATTACCAACTTCTATGCCAACAAAAAACGAAAAAAAAGGGAAGGGGAATCCCCTTACAGGGATTTCTTGATTTTATAATTTTTAAAGTGTTTTTAACGTGTAGCTTTATGGCTTTTAAACATATTTTTGTTTATAATCAAGTGGCAGCAGATACATATTTCTGGCCTTTAAGTTACAATTCGCGTGTTTGTTTAACTTTAGTCTTGGCATGGCTTAATAAGTTAAACTTGCTTGCTTGCTTAAGTATTGTCAGAATAAATAATATTTGCTTAAACAAGAGGGGGGGTATGTAAAGTCCATTTAGTAGCATTGATTGATTGGCTTTAATATTCAAAAAGGGTAAACCAATTTACGGTTTCAAAACAACACTCCCATAAGGCTTTGATTTCGATTGAGTCTGTTATGTCATTAATTGCTAGGGCCTTGCCTTCCAGTAAATGAAGTTAAAATATTTGAGAAAAATTGAGAAAAATTCTGAATAGCAAATAAACATGGAGGGCTCTTATAGAGACAATTTTAAAAAAAGCCTAAACACACCATAATGGCTTACAGAAGGCTAGCAAGAAAAAGCAGGCAATGTAACCGCCATGGTCTAGTGGGTAGTGTGTTGGCTTATTAGACAAAAGGCCCGGGTTCGAATCCCAGGTCAGACATCAAAACGAAAAATATTTCTTCGGCGACTTCCTCTCAGCAGATTTCTGGCAAAGAGTAAAAATTGCCATGAAAAGCTTCGTAAAATCTGTCGTTCGGAGTCGACTTTAAACTGTAGGTCTCGCCACTCATGTATAAAATTAACGCACACAACATAAGTGGTGTGAGAAGCTAGGTCGTCATCCTGACTGAAGGGTTGTAATGGCCAATTATGTATGTTTGTATGCCAACTTGGATAGGAGGACTTAGCACTACTAGCAAGCAGTCAAGCATTCGGATCTTATAAGGAAATAGAAGAGCTGTAGAATGGTGTTTGAGGAAGCTGCGCCAGCAAAGCAGGCTGGGTTTATCCTCCCCTCAGCCGTTTAAGGAAGCTGCATCAGCAAAGCAGGCAAAGTTTATCCTCCTCTCAGCCGTTTGAGGAAGCTCTATCAGCAAAGCAGGCAGGGTTTATCCTCCCATCGGCTGTTTAAAGAAGCTGCGTTAGCAGAGCAGGCAAAGTTTATCCGCCACTCGGCTGTTTGAGGAAGCTGCATCAGCAAAGCAGGCAAAGTTTATCCTCCCCCCTCGGCTGTTTGAGGAAGCTGCGTTAGCAAAGCAGGCAGGGTTTATCCTCTGTTCAGCTGTTTAAGGAAACTGCATCAGTGAAGTAGGCAAAATTTATCCTTCCCCTCGGCTGTTTGAGTAAGCTGCGTCAGCGAAGTAGGCAAAGTTTATCCTCCGCTCAGATGTTTGAGGAAGCTGCGTCAGCGAAGTAAGCAAAGTTTATCCGCCGCTCAGACGTTTGAGGAAGTTGCATCAGCAAAGCAGGCAGGGTTTATCCTCCGTTGAGCTGTTTGAGGAAGCTGCATCAGCAAAGCAGGCAAAGTTTTTCTTCTGCTCTGTCTGAGTTCAGGGGGAAATTGTTTATAATCAGGAAACCAATGAGCAAGGACGTCTTCAACACCACCGAGCACTCAAGCGTTTGAACACTAGGCTCTTATGAGATTTAATCAAAGAGTATCTAGAGAATCTGAATCGACTAAGTAAGCAAAAGAAGGTTATTCGCTGCTGGGAATCTCCTCATATGGGAATCTCCTCAATTCACAAGCAGACGTTTTCACACCACAATTGAGACTAGAACCCCTCTATTAGTGAAAGCAAATGTTTGGGGAGCTATGCCTTACGAAATGAAAGATAAAGAGAGGCAAAGGCGGTCCTCAAGCCAAGTAAGTTGCTATCCACCAGATTTGGAACTTTTTTGCAAATTCCAATACAAGGAGATGTAAGTCATGCATCAAACTTTTCAAAGGCAACCGGAGATAGATGAAACGGTCTATTGGCAGAGCACTGTATCCGCTTATTCAGAATGAATTGAGCCTCCGTATAAAACGAGGAGACTGTATCCGATTTCAGAGAGGTAAACGGCGTCCCTAGGTCTTGGCCAACGTTACCCTCTATTTCGTGGATCTCATACCTTTGTTTGAAATGAAACGAAATTAATCTCGAAAAGGCATGAAATTTAGTTTTTAAATCCTTAACAACCATTTAAGCATAACGAACCCTTATTTTTAATATTTCTTGGGACTTCTTTCTCTATTTTTTTCCTGTGTTTTATTTTATTTTCAGTTTTTTTTTTGGCAAATTCATATCCTGACCTTAATACATTATTTCCTCAATTTACTGCATGTTTTTTAAATTTTTAACAAGTTTCTTCTGCTTCTTCATCTACCACTTCAGTTGCCAGTTGCCAATTGCCAATTGCCTCTTTGCCGTTACAGGCATTTGAATTTTTTTTGGGGAAATATGTTCATAGATTCAAACATTCGTTCTCCTGTCTTCCTAAAGCCTAAAATTTTATTTTCTGAAAACATTTTACCAGAGCCAAGCCAAAACAGAGGAAAACTGTTACCGTTCCTATGTAACTATAACAGGTTAGACAAGGATATTATTCAAGGCTAAAATGAATGAAGAAGTGGAAGATTTGCTTGTAGAAGAAGTAGTTGAGTTAACGTATCATTTGTTATTGTAATTGCATATTAGAGTTGTTGTTGTTGTTGTTGTTGTTTATTCATATTTAAAGAGCATGTTAAGTGCTGAATGATTTGCTTGTTACATGTAATAATGCTTTGAAAATATTTCCCCGGACATAAAAAAATAAGTAATAAACCGTAGAGGAGAGAAAAAGGAGAAGCCTTACTAAACAAATTTTCTATTAAGAGATTAGCAAATAAACATAGAATATAAAAATATAAATCAAAAATAAACGAATAAACAAATGAAATAACAGTAAAAAAGTAAACCAGAAAATTGTTAGGCTTACAAGAGTACGTTTGTATATATTTTGGCTTAAAAAGAAATTTCAAATGCTTATGGAAAATGTTGTTTCAGTTTATCGTTTGTAAAAAGACAAGCAGACACTCACGAAAAACTGTAGATCAAGTTATACAAAGCTTAACACGCCTATGGTATAGTGGGTAGTGTTTTGGCTTATTAGACAAAAGGCCCGGGTTCGAATCCCAGGTCAGACATCAAAACGAAAAAATATTTCTTCGGCGACTTCCTCTCAGCAGATTTCTGGCAAAGACTCGTGAGAGTAAAAATTGCCATGAAAAGCTTCTCAAAAATCTGTCGTTCGGAGTCGACTTTATACTGTAGATCCCGCCACTCATGTATAAAATTAACGCACACAACATAAGTGGTGTGAGAAGCTAAGTCGTAATCCTGACTGAAGGGTTGTAATGGCCAATTATGTATGTATGTGTTAACACGCCTAACTGAAGGCTTAATCAATTGAGACGGCACTATTTCAATTAGGATGTTTAGTAACAAAGTCCTTTCCGTGTAAACAATTTATCCAAACTGTCTTGATATCTATTTAAATGGAACCTACACCGGGGAATGTGTCTTCTACTAATACAGGCAATAGCTTATGGCAACGGGGGGCGGGTATGTAACTACACGGGACATATCAAGCAGCTCACAGCCTCCGTATCTTAGATCAGGCACTCCCCGGGCACTGGTATCTGGCAACCGCTGGTTACTTGCAAGATTGATGATTCGGTATGACCTTGACTACGATTGGAATTTCGATTTGGATATGACACAATAGGGCTAACGTTCTGCAGTATTCTGTTACCTGAGTACACCGAGTGAAATCCGGTGGAAATGGCTTTCAGGCTAATATTGCAGACGCCTCCATTCTGTTAAATCCTTGGCAAAGCTTCAAGTACGTTCGATTATCGTCGCCATTTGGTTGATGATGCAGGTTTAGTTGAGAGGACTCCTAATTAGTGTCCGACCTGGCTCTGAACGCAAACTCCCATAAGGTTTTGCGTCAACCCTCGCGAGGACCTCACTGAATACCATAGGCACCCTCGGGGTCTTAAAAGATAACTGCATAATCGATATGAGATAGCAGAAATACAGAAATAGTGTGTATGGATATTAGATTGTGAATCTGTTTAGTTTTCCAACCGTAAGCTATTGAGGAACCTGTCATTTCCATTAATTGTTGTACGACCACTTCTACCAATTAGACTACAATACTACAATAATGGAAATGGTGTTGTTAAAATAATCAACAAAAGCTCCAAAAACAAAACAAAGAACTTCTAGAGGTCGCCGTGGTCTAGTAGGTAGCGTGTTGGCTTATTAGACAAAAGACTAGAGTTGGAATCCCAGATCAGACATCAAAACGAAAATTTTAAAATAATTTTTCGGTGACTTCCTCTCAGCAGATTTCTGGCAAAAACTCTGAGAGTAAAAGTTGCCATGGAATGCTTCTCAAAAAAATGTGTCGTTCGGAGTCGACTTTAAACTGTAGGTCCCGCCACTCATGTATAAACTTAACGCACACAACATAAGTGGTGTGAGAAGCTAGGACGTAGTACAATGGGTCAATTCGACCACCGACAAGTACACGTCCTCTGACCTAACCTAATCTAACCTAAACAAAGGACTTGTTCCCGTGATCAACGAATAAGTAAAGAAAATATAGCAACAACAACAAAAATAATAGGCTTGTTTACAAGAGAAAAAATGTAAACAGCCAACAACAACAAAGTTCATCAAACAAACAAAAACAAAGTGCATATAAGACACATTTCTAGGGCCGTCATCCCCCTCCCTCGAGAGCATTTATCACACTATTGATCCAGCAATATAAAAGTCAAGACAAAGCGAGCAATGCTAGAGTTTGAATTAAGTCAGTCGTGTGTGAAGACGTCACTTTGGATTCAATGAGTCAGTCAGTCTTCTGCGCACACCATTTGGGTGTAAAGAAAACAATGGTTAGTGTTAAGCGAGCAGAAGTGTCGTACTTACAAAAAGTTGTGGGGGGAGAAGAATAACCTCTTAATACTATCAGAGCCCACTGCTGTATGGAGAACATTGGGAGAAAATGAATGTAATCAACAAGGCTTTGTACAAAGTTGCAGTGCTTTAGGTTTTTTTGCAGCAGCATATTAATCTCTTGATACCAGGGAAAGGAACCGAACACCAACAACTTCATGAAAATCTGTCTTCAACAGCAGCATATTACCCTGTTGATAATATCAAAACCCAATACCATAAAGAGAAAATTGCGAGGGATAGAAATAGAATCAACAAGGCTTTGTTCGAATGTTCATAACCTTTAGTTTCAGAGAAAATTTGTTTATTAGTCTCATTATCAGAATGCAGAAGTTTTCTACCTGCAAGAAATTCTCTTGCTAAAACTCTCTCTCTCTCTCTTCCTGTCAACACTATAAACAGACTCAAATCCAATATCTCTATACACTACCGCCTCCCCATAATCAATTTTCCTACTTGCGAGACAATGATTTACACGAATAGGGGGGGTCAATCCCCCAAATAGTGATTGTAAACAAAAAGTAAAAGAGCCGCGGCATCTAATTCAGCCTTTCTATTGCAATATTAAGGTAATATAAGCATGACTACAGCATGAATAGGGGTCATCCCCTAAGTGTTGCAAGTAAAAAGTAAAAGAAAACATTTCAATGCTGCGGTAAAATGACCACGACCTTAACTATCCACCATTATGCTGATGAATGTTAGCCATTGGGTCCTTTGTTTTTAAACACTTTTAATAAAGGGTCCGTCAAATAACTTTTTTTTTTTGAAAATGCTTTAAAAACGAAACTACTGAATATTTCCTAAAATTTCATTTTTATTTGAAAATACAATCCTTTCGGTTAGGTTAGGTCAATTCTGACAAGTACAGTACTCGGTGGTCGAATTGACCTATTGTACTACGTCTTAGCTTCTCACACCACATATGTTGTATGCGTTAATTTTATACATGAGTGGCGGGACCTACAGTTTAAAGTCGACTCCGAACGACACATTTTTTTGAGAAGCATTCCATGGCAATTTTTTTACTCTCAGAGTTTTTGCCAGAAATCTGCTGAGAGGAAGTCACCGAAAAATTATTTTCGAACTCGGGTCTTTCGTCTAATAAGCCAACACACTACCTACTAGACCACGGCGACCTCTATCCTTCCAGTTAATAATGGAAAATAATTTCATTCAGTAGCCTAGACGATCGGTCTAATTTTTAAGCACATTATCGATTGTGAGCAGGGGGCCATATTGAACGAATTTTTGTTTTCACAAAAATTGAAGAGGAGGATGGTTTCAACAGGACTGTGCTAAGTGCCACACAGCCGAAGCTACATTCGATGTTTTGCGCCCTGTTTTTGAAGATTGCATTATCAGCCGCAGAGATGATGTCGTTTGGCCACCTCGGAGCATGAGATTTGACACCGTTAGACTATTATTTGTGGGGTGCCGTTAAAGATAAGTATTACGCCGACAAGTCAGAGCCAATTGACGCCTTTTATCAAAGCCATTTTCAGCGAATTTCAAACCAAACATATATAATCACAAAAATAATGTTTTTTATAAAAAAAGTCTTTAAATACTCTTACCATTTTGTTTGGCTAGATAGCAATCAATTTAATAATGCATGTAATTACCTGAAATTAGAAGAAAAAATAGAAAAGAAATTGTAAAGATTATTACTTTTCAAATAATTTCATACAAAAAAAGTTAATATTTAGATAAGACAAGGAAAAAAAATCCTTTAAAATTTTATTTTATGCAGGCTAGCAGTGTAGCTGCTTACTTTATTAAATAATTTTCTTACGCGTCTTTTAAAAGTTAATCAATATACCGTTATAAACTAGCTAACATGAATTGAATTTTATTCCCTTTTACCCCATCTGCTAGAGAGTATAAACCTACTTTCTTATGCTTTCTTAAATCCATTGATTTAAACTCACTTAGCCATAGAACATCACAATGTTTTTAAATTATTTAGCAAAGCAATAGCAAGAGAGCATGAGAAAGCAATTGTATTATCATCATTCAAGCAACACTAGAAAAATATATGATTCACTTGAGTGTATGTATGTATGTATATGTGTGTATGTATATGTCTCGGTATGGGTGCGTGATGTTTCCTTGTCTCTTGTAGAAGAGTTTTTCTTTGAAATGCAGCTGTTGCTTCTCTACATTCGACATTCAATACCAACGACGATGATGTTAAGCACATTCAATACAAAACTTCAGAAAAAATGGAAAAAACGAAGAAGAGCCGATAAAAAGAACAGTTATTTGATTGAATATTCTTTAACATTCGCCGCCTGTGACTGTAAATGTAACTTTAACTGTAGCAATAGCAGTAGCAGTAGCAGTAGCTGTGCCTTCGCCTTTGCCAAATTGTTTGTGTGTGTGCGTTTGCGTATACACACACACACACACACAGTACGAAATCCTGTTGCATTATTTCGCCGCCCAACTTCTTGTTGCTCTCATTTGTTTCGGTTAAAAACAATTTTTTAACATTGAATGCACGTACGTACGTACGTACCGGGTTGTTTTTTTTTTGGGGAACGATGGATGTAAACTTTGTTTCTTGTTCTTTTTATTTTATTTTAACGTAGAACTAACTACACACAACAACTACAACAACAATAAAGATAGTAAAAGATAAAAACAAAAGAGTTCCATGTGTCCCTAAGTGTGTGTGTGTATGTGCTTTACAAGACTTTAAATGACTTAAAAAAATTTACACACAAATACACACACAAAATCTCTTTACAAGAGGCACAACAATTTGTTTAGAAATCTTTATACCCTATAATCTACTGTATAAGCATACCTTTTACCCCTATAAAGGGCATAAGACTGTATTAAAACCTTCAAGATGCTGCTCAATAGGCATTTTTGTTATCCCTACGGGTCGAATGTACGGAAATGTAACACCTTGTAATAATGCTAAGCCTCCTTAATGTGCTATATAAAGGTAATGGCTACTCTGACGCCACTCTGAAGCTGCCTAGGCAAGCTGAGTTAGCTAAACAGCGGATTCCCCAAGTCCCGAGATCAAGTAGAAAACAAGGCAATGAGCAGGCAGATGACTTTGCCAAAGGGCGAATAATCTTTCTGTTAAAAACAACCCCTTGTAAAAGTGCTAGGCGTCCTTAACGTGTCATGAAGGTAATGACACTTGCACGTAACGGCTGCATTGCATAACGCATCGGCATATCCTATAGTGTCCGCCCTTGCCGTACTTGTGATAGCAGGTACAATCCGATAAGGCGAAATCGGTTGGAAATCACATAACCGTTCACTTCAGGGAAAACACCATTTCAGAATGGCAACGACCATGGAACAATGAAGATAGCGGAAGGTGGATGGCTAGGCTTATTGCGGACATAAAGCAATGGATTGGTCGGAAATTTGGAGAGGTAAATTACTACGTTACGCAAATGCTATTGGGTCACGGCTATTTTAGGAAATATCTGCACAGTATGGGCAAGACCACCTCCCCTTACTGTCTTTACGAGGAATTTATGATGCAGAACAGACTGTTTTCGAATGTTCAAGCTGGCAGAGCCATCGCTCTTTATTGATGTCGATATTTGGATTGCTTCTTTATGGCGCAGAGGCAGAGGACCCTATTAAGAACTGATGCAGCTGACTTGAGAGTATTCGAGACAAAAGACGAAACTAATACTCTACAAGACGCTCATCCTACCTGTGCTTCTTTATGGCGCAGAAGCATGGCCTGATGCAGCTGCCATGAGAGTATTCGAGAGAAAAGTCCTACGTAAAATCTTCGGTCCAGTGCGAGTTGGCGATGATTTTCGCATCCGATTCAACAGTGAGCTGTATGAGCTCCTCAACGACATGGACGTTGTACAGCGTATTAATATCCAGCGGTTGCGCTGGCTCGGCCATATCGTTCGAATAGAGGAGGATGCTCTGGCGAGACGAGTATTTGATGCAGGGATCTGCGGAAGTCAACGAAGAGGACGACCTTGTATCCGTTGGAAGGACCAAATCGAGGAAGCCCTGTCATCGATTGGTATGACTAATTGGCGTAGGCGCGCAAGAAGCAGAGGCACCTGGAGGGATATGTTGTGGTAGGCCGAAATCCGTTTTAATCGGGTTGTTATGGCCAATTAAGGAAGGAAGGAAGGATAACCGCTAACATTGTTGGGGTTATGATTGCGAGTAGAGAGAATTGGGCCTCAGAGGCGAATTACGTGGAGCGCATTCTAAGGCTAAAAAAGAGAGTTCTTGAGGCTGCTTAACATGTAGGCACGCTGGCATAAATGACACTGGCACACGTGTTAAACGAAATCCCCATCAGGAAGGAATTGTGGAGATACTTTGATGTCTTCTCAACTTTCGATAGGCAATCCGGACAGGGATATGAGCATGCAGGGGTCAAAATAATACCACCGTAGTTCCGGAATGGCCACAACAGTACACGAGACGAGGGGTGGG
The DNA here is from genome assembly GCA_014635995.1 of Sarcophaga peregrina. Taxonomy (NCBI): domain Eukaryota; kingdom Metazoa; phylum Arthropoda; class Insecta; order Diptera; family Sarcophagidae; genus Sarcophaga; species Sarcophaga peregrina. Next base: position 8,706,335 of record CM025792.1, on the reverse strand, counting down.
GTATTTAGTGGGTGAGGGCCCCACACACGGAAGATGTGACGACTTCCTCTATGGTGCGGTAAGGTACGTACCCTTCTCGGCGTACACAAAAAACCCCTTTCAGTTAAGATTTTAAATTAATTTAAAAGTGAAGTACATTCCTCTCCCTCCCCTTCCCCACATTCCTTATATCCTCCATTTCCTTCCTCCCCTAAGGACAATGTACAATGGGTCAATTTCGACCTTCGGGTACTGTGCTTGTCTTGACCGACAGGTGCACGTCCTCTAGCCTAACCTAACCTAACCTAACCTAAGTACATTCCTGTTGAGCTACAGTATTTTGAGATTGACGCCATCCCTACAGGAAAATTATGGAGTTCTAACCTAATGCTGTGCTACTAATACGGCATTACATAGTCGATCTCGACTGACTATCCTCCTTCTTGTTTCAAAATGAATATCCCTGTTGTTGTTGTTGTCATTGTTGAGCATTGCACTCATATTGAGTGCATTTATTATGCCATTTTAAAATACAATTTTGTTGTTGCTGCTGCTGTTGCTGTTGTTGTTGTCGTACTACTCTTGTATTTGTTTTCAATTGCTTTAGTCCTAGGTTGTGTTGTTGATTTCTTTTATTTTGTAGAATTTCTTTGAAAATGTTTGGATTTGATGGGCAACTCGTAGTTGTTATTTGAAAAGAATTTTCGTTCTATTTTTTTTTTCCTTATTTTTGTTACTAAAAGTTGATTGAAATTAAATTTTTGTTTAAAATTTTCGCAACAGCTTGTGGTGATCAACAATATACGCCATTAAAAATAAAAGAAACACGTTTTAAGAGAATTTAAATTTTCATTTAAAATTAGTGGAAGAAAATAGAAATAATGGCGTTCAAAAAGGAATTTACAATTCGATGTCGATTGCTCCTGCATATGGTATTGTTTTTTGTAATCGAACATTTTTTAATATGAGGCGTATGAGCGATATTAATTCTAAATATTACTCATACTCAGGCTATAAACACAATAGACGCAACACTGTAAGCATAGAAATCTTTCAAAGATAGAATACTTGGGTGTAAAATCCAAATGAATTTTCTAAAGGCAGGGCAACACTAACTGGCGATGCTGTTGCCAGCGTAACTCTCTCCAAAGAGGCGATTAGGGGAATACCATGATATACAATGGACTTGCCTTTGCCAAGGAAGCTTAAACTTAATACTCCACTAAAAACCATAGAGGAAAATCTTGCCTGATTATCGCTTATGCAGAAGGCAAAGCAATATTTGAAACAGGCAAAGCTACAAATTCAATTTCGTATATTCTGGATGCAATCTCTTCGGAACGACTGCTTCGAATAAAAATATAGGCACATTTGCTTCGACTATTAGATAAACAGGTCGCCGTAGTCTAGAGGGACCTGTGTTGGCTTGTTAGACATAAGGACACGGTTGAAATTCCAGGTCAGACATCTCGAACGAAACGAAATTCGAAATATAATACCGAAAGCATTTCGGCATCTTTCTATCAGTAGTCTTCTGGCAAAAAAAACTTTGGGGGAAAAAAATAAAATTGCCATGAAAAGTTTCTCTAAAATCTATTAATCCCTTCACACACAATATAAGTATTGAGAAATTAGAGCGTTATTCTCACTGGAGGATTATAATACATTAATACAGTGCCTTAGTAGGTGCTAGACCAGGAATTGTTATCATTGACTCGGTGCAGTATCGTGAAATCTACCATCAGGATAATAGTTTTGAAGAAGACGTTAGGCTAGAGGACGTGCACCTGTCAGTTAAGACAAGCACAGTACCCGGAGGTCGAAATTGACGCATTGTACATTGTCCTTAGGGGAGGAAGGAAATGGAGGATATAGGAATGTAGGGAAGGGGAGGCAGAATGGGAAACGGAGGAATGAAAAACAACAGACACAAAAACAATAGAGTTTGAGAGTGCGACTACACTTATGAAGCCCTAGCACCTTTCAACTATCCCAAGCTGCTAAAGTATCTGTAGAGAGCCTTGATGTCGGCTCTCGACACAGAACTCAAGTTGTCAAAGAAAGCCCTACCAAGGGTCCTCAACCTCAACCTACCAAGGGCTGGACAGTTGCAGAGGAGATGTTCGACATTCGCCAACTCCTCCTCATCGCAACATACCCTGTAATAGTCTGGCTGGGATCTGTTCCAGATCCCCGTCAACCACCTAATTTCGCAGTGTTGCGTGATGAAACCGACAACCAACCTTAAGCTGGCCTTAACCAAGCCCAGCAGCCACTCTGTCCTCTTGCTGTCCACAGCAGACCATAGACGCCTAGAAACAGAACAACCCGATCCGTTCCCCCAACGTCTCTGCTCTTCCCTCCTGACCCATCCATCAATGATGCCATAGAGGTGACAAAGAAGACGTTAGATTATCCTTAAATTTTGAATTTCGTAATACTGACTGAATGGTTGTAATACCAACTAAGTAAGCAAGAAGGAAACACCTTAGCAGGTGCTAGCTATGGTATTATTATTGCAAACACCGTGCAGTATGCTGCAGTTTAAGAGGATAATGAGTTAGAAGGGTTAGATGTCCTTAAAGCTGGACAAGTGCACAATAGATCGTATGGTTGTAGTAATTGAGGTCGCCTTGGTCTAGTAGGTAGTGTGCTGGCTTATTAGACTTAAAGCCAGAGTTCGAGTCCCCGGCCAGATATCAAAACAAAATATAAGAAGTATTTCTTTGGCGATTTCCTCTCAGCAGAATTCTGGCAAAAACTCTGAGAGTAAATAAACAAACTTGCCATGAAAAGTTTCTTACAAAAATCTGGCGTTCAGAGTAGACTTTAAACTTTAGGTCCCGCCACTTATGTATAAAATTAATACACACAACATAAGTAGTGTGAGAAACAAGGTTAATAATTCTGACTGAAGGGTTGTAATGACCAATTATGTAGGTGCTGGCTAGGGTATTGTTATTGCAAACACCGTGCAGTATGCTGCAGTTTATCAGGACAATGAGTTAGAAGGGTTAGGCATCCTTAAAGCTGAACAAGTGCACAATAGATCGTATGACTCACTTCTCACGAGGATTACAACACCAATCGGTTCCTGAAAGGCGGAAAATAAACTAGTCAACTTGCCATTTTCTTAGATGCTTGAAGCTAATTGGTGTAAACTATTTAAAGAATAAAATGCTGTGGTTTTCGATTCACTTATTTTGTAACAAAAAATTATTTTCTGATCCTTAAGAAAGAATTTCTTTTCTTTCAAGTTTTCTTGTTTTTAAGAAAAATTTCTTTTAAAAGCCTTTTTCAATTAAGCCAACCTGGCTGGTCTAATAAAAACAATGGATTTTTCTGCGGTTCATAAATAATTTTTCTAAAAAAAAGCAAAAACAATAAGAATAAGAACAAAAACAACAATAAATGAAAATTATTTTATTGTTTAAATATAAAGATGGGAAGAAAGAAAGGCTTTCTCAATAAACAATAGTAAGTGAATAAAAAAGTTTTATTGTTGTCCCCAGCCCCCCCCCCCTCCTCTAAAACATTCGTTAGTTTTCTTATCTTTTTCTTTGAAATAAATTTTTCTGAAAGGAAGGTTTTTTTCTCTTTTCTTTTGTGGTGCATTCATTTTGTAGTTCCTTTTTTGGCCGGAATAAGTGGGTATATTTCCATCAATTCATGTGCCAGCAAACAAACAAAAATTTTCTTTTTTTTTATAAGAAACGATTTAGTTTTCCTAGAAATTTCCTTTTTTTTTTTTTGTTGTTTTGCTCGGCACTTTATCAAATGGTTTCGACGTTTTTTTTTTTTGTTTATTTGTTTGTTTGTTGTAAAGTTTAAACGTGCGTTTATAATGGATTTCTATCCTGGTTTTTATTATCTTCTTTTGAGGCATTTTTTTTTTGTTTTATTTGCATTGCATTGTTTGAAGGCTGCATATCTATTTGCCTCTTGTATTCTTTTCTTCTCCTTCCTTCTCTTTATTCAATTTTTCCTTTTTTTTTTGATTTCTTTTAACCTCATATTTTATTATCTTTATTCAATAGATTTTTTTTTTCTTCTTCACGTTCCCCTTCAAGCCAAGTGTCTTAATGGTATGCGTAGGCCATGTTTTGCATAACAAAAGCTTGAGAAATTTTTAAGTTTTTTTTTTTTGAGCCTTTTTGATGCCACATTCCATTTTCCATTTTTCTTCTTTCAAACAAATAATATTTTAATATTTAACGCCTTGAATTCTATTCAAGATATCTAATGATAATCATTATGGTGGGGGCATCCCAGGTCAGACATCAAAACGAAAAAATATTTCTTCGGCTACTTCCTCTCAGCAGGTTTCTGGCAAAGACTCTGAGAGTAAAAATTGCCATGAAAAGCTTCTCAAAAATCTGTCGTTCGGAGTCGACTTTAAACTGTAGGTCCCGCCACTCATGTATAAAATTAACGCACACAACATAAGTGGTGTGAGAAGCTAGGTCGTAAGCCTGACTGAAGGGTTGTAATGGCCAATTATGTATGTATGTATATGGGCATTAAATATTTTCAATTTAAATTGAACGCCCTTTCCTAGCAATTCGAGCTTATGATGGCCATTTATCCGTTATCACTTAATTGATTGCAGTAAACGTGAAAAAAGGGACCTGCTTCTTGTGCCCAAGGAGCACAAGGCTTTAAAGATCCTCCGGACCCCATTATTGCAATATATTAGGACGACAACATTCCAATAGTATTTTACTGCTTTAGCTTGGAAATTACATGCGACAAGTAAATCGTTAGAAGGCATTGAAACCTTACAAATCAAGTGTTGGAATAACCCAGCGAACCAAGGGCTGAACATAACCTTTCATAACATACAACATCACTTAAGACCCTGTTATATACAAGCCTGATACAATACTGGTGCAGGAGCCTCTGCTTTAAGTAGTGTGATATAAAATCAGCACATAATTCATCCGAAAACATTACAACCTGGGAAATCCAATGGTTGAAAGCTTTCTTCCCAACATAACCCCTGGGCAAAACCAACGAACTATATAGAATCCTGAGATATCCTTCCCAAGGAGCCGGATTAGAAGGATGACCCGGGGACATAAAGTGGATTCAAGACAGCTGAATTGATACTTAAAGTAACACATACATACATACATAATTGGCCATTACAACCCTTCAGTCAGGATTACGACCTAACAGCGTTCGGAAGTTTGTCAGAGCATTAAGGGTCTATGCTTGGAGTAGGCATTATAGGGATTCTGTATAAGGTTTGAGGGGAGTATTATACATAGTATGACCGTAGTACTGTGGCAGGGCTTTACGGAAATAATACTAAAAAGAGATACTGAACCGTTGAGGTTCGGCGGGCAAAGGTGTAGAATTATCTTCCACGCTGATATAAGTATGGTGCACTGCCCACTAGTAATAAAGGTGGAGCCGCATCTATATAGCCGCCTTATCAAGTTGAATTTCGTTGTATTGCATAGGAATTGCCTGAAGTTTGTCTAGGCATTATGGCCCTTTGCTTGGAGTTGACATTATAGGGATGCCCTACAGGGATTAAGAAGAGTATAAAAGCTCGTATGGATGCAATATTATGGCATGTTTACATGACAGCAATAATAAAAGTAGATACTGAGCCATTATGAGATAGCGGGAAGAGTCGCAGAATTATTTTCCATGCCGATATAAATATAGTGTGTTGTGCTCTAGCAATAATGATGCAGCAGGATCTATGTGCCCGACTTATTTTGTTGTATTGCAAGGCATTGTCTCTGTACCAGGCATTTGTAGGACAACGAGGCTTTTACTAATGGAGTATACTAGGGGGGTTCATAGACCACATTTTCTCTCCAAAACTTTACGGTTAATATTGAAAGCAATGGGGATCTCTTTTCGCCCCGAATATGGAAGCTTTAAACATTTTTAATTAGAAGCTCTATTAGGCTAAGAGACTCGAGCATGTATGGCTATCGTAGACACCTTTTATACAAGTTGCAACTGTTGCCGTTTTAAATTTTCCCTTAATAGTTTAGGTTAGGTTAGGTTAGAGGACGTGTACTTGTCAACTGTGACAAGTACAGTACCCGGAGGTCGAATTGACCCATTGTATAACGTCCTAGCTTCTCACACCGCTCGTGTTGTATGCGTTAGTTTCTATACATAAGTGGCGGGAGCTACAGTTTAAAGTCGAGTCCGAATGACAGATTTTTTGAGAAGCTTTTGCACGGCAATTTTTACTCTCAGAGTTTTTACCAGAAATCTGCTGAGAAGAAGTCGCCGTTCATATTTTCGTTTTGATGTCTGACCTGGGATGCGAACTCGGGCCTTTCATCTAATAAGCCAACACACTACATACTAGACCACAGCGACTTTCCCTTAATAAGTCCCAAATAATATGACGCAGACGTTGTGTATACTTTGAATTGTAAATCGTGTTATTTTTTAAATCCCTTTATTAAAAATTAGATTAAAAATTAACATAATTGTAATTATTTAAAACTTTTAAATGCTATTTCATTATTAATTTCTTTTAATTTCACTGTGAAATACAAGGTTTTTTCCCTTCATTTCATCTGTTAATTCCCTATAAATCCCTGTTAAAAACCTCAACAAAGCGCAGCACTAAGAGCTTGCGAGTACATTTGTGAAGAGAGAAAAAGGAGACGGAGCAGCAGCAGCAGATAATAATAATAAAAAAATTTTTTAAGTAAATGAGACACATGCTGTATGCTGCTGATGCTTATTTGCTAAAGCATTAGTCTAATTATTGTTATTAATTTATTGTTGTAATTGCTGTGTGACAACAACACAGCACTGGGTAACACTGCAATTGCAAAAAAAGGGACACTCTGTGTAAAGCAGTTGATACTGACTATACTACTGCACACACACACACAACTAAATGCTGCTACAGCAACTACAATATAATTGAGGTTGGCATTTAAAATCTGTGTATGTCTGTCTATCTCTCTAATTTTAAACCATAATCTCTAAATGGTTTTTACTTTTGTTGTTGCAATTGTTGGCTGCTGGTCGTGTAACCAACACGACAATTGTTGTTGTTGTAGCAACATACACGAACATTATAATCCCCTTAAACCATAAAAAGGACAAAAAATATTCAAAAAAAAAAAAAACAAACAAACCCCGGTTGCTGGTGCTGTATTAGTTTTTTTTCGCTTTGTTATTTCGCTTTGTTTTTCGCCTTTTTTTTCTCTGCCTTATTATAGTAGAGACAAAATATTGTTTGTATATGTGTCTGTGTGTATGTGTAAGGAAATTACATTGTAATTTTCATATGTTGCTGTCGCTTTGTTGCTTTATAAGTGTTGTGTCATATTTAGTTAAAATAAATGTCCCTTCTTTGTTTTGGATTTTTCTTTCCTTTTTTCATTTTGGTTAGGCTTTTTAATGCCTTTTTAATAGGCTGTCGTTGTTTTTTTTTTGTTTTTTGCTTTCGTTTTTCAGGCTATAAAAGCCGCTAAAACAAATGAAGCGTTATCGTCCTTTATGATGCAGAACTTAAAAGGATAACATGAAAGAAATATTTTACATTTCAATGGTACTTTGCATTTAAAAGTTAAATTTGATTTAACGAATAACTAGAATACCCTAAATAGGCCTCAAAGAAAGCACACAAAAAATTGGTTTGTTTTAGAAAAAATTAATGTTTTGAGACTTTAATGGCGTTTAATCACAGTGCAGTTCAGATTCCTCAACTATTTCTTAAAAGGACATTACCAACAGAGCCTATGAATTGCAGGGCCTATTGAATACCGCATAATCAATTAAAAGAGGGACTATTTTGTGGTGTACGGATAGGACTAGTACGGGTCAGAGCCACGGGCAATTACTCGGTTATCTTCCAAACAGAAGTTTGTGGCATTGAAAGATGTACTCAATTCAACTCGAATAGAGAGTACAAAAGACAGAATATAGCAATATAATCTGATAGTCAGATTTAACGAATAACTAGAATACCCTAAATAGGCCTCAAAAAGCCTTATTTTTTCAGACTTTAGGAAATTCTCATCAAGGAGCAAGAAGACGAGCTTGCAAGGAGGGGAGGTTTCATGCCGCTGATGAGAGATGAACCCTTCTGTGGAATGAAAGCGAATGTTTGTAAAGACAACCACAACGAAGAGAAAGAAATATTTTGCATTTGAATTTGATTTAAGGAATGACTAGAATACCCTAAATAGGCCTCAACGAAAGCACACAATAAATAGGTTTGTGTTAGAAAAATAAATAATTTGAAAGTTTAGTGGCGTTTAATCACAGTGCATTTCAGATTCCTTAACTTTCCCCAGGTCATGAATTGCGTTACAGCAAAACAAAAATAAATAGAGTTATCTCGATACCGAATACTCTATTAAAAGTGGAATTATTTTGTGGTGTACGGATGGGAAGTCGCCGTGGTCTAGTGGGTAGTGTGTTGGCTTATTAGACAAAAGGCCCGAGTTCGAATCCCAGGTCAGACATCAAAACGAAAAATATTTCTTCGGCGACTTCCTCTCAGCAGATTTCTGGCAAAGACTCTGAGAGTAAAAATTGCCATGAAAAGCTTCTCAAAAAATTCTGTCGTTCGGAGTCGACTTTAAACTGTAGGTCCCTCCACCCATGTATAAAATTAAGACACACAACATAAGTGGTGTGAGAAGCTGGGTCGTAATCCTCACTGAAGGGTTGTAATGGCCAATTATGTATGTATGCATGTACGGAATGAAATATTCAAAGCCACGGGTAAATGCTCGGTTATCTTCGAAACAGAAATTTGTGGCATTGAAAGATGGATTCAATTCAACTCGAATAGAGAGTACAAAAGACAGGATATAGCAATATGATCTGATAGTCAGATTTAACAAATAACTAAAATACCCTAAATAGGCCTCAACGAAAGCACACAATAAATAGGTTTGTGTTAGAAAAATAAATAATTTGAAAGTTTAGTGGCGTTTAATCACAGTGCATTTCAGATTCCTTAACTTTCCCCAGGTCATGAATTGCGTTACAGCAAAACAAAAATAAATAGAGTTATCTCGATACCGAATACTCTATTAAAAGTGGAATTATTTTGTGGTGTACGGATGGGAAGTCGCCGTGGTCTAGTGGGTAGTGTGTTGGCTTATTAGACAAAAGGCCCGAGTTCGAATCCCAGGTCAGACATCAAAACGAAAAATATTTCTTCGGCGACTTCCTCTCAGCAGATTTCTGGCAAAGACTCTGAGAGTAAAAATTGCCATGAAAAGCTTCTCAAAAAATTCTGTCGTTCGGAGTCGACTTTAAACTGTAGGTCCCTCCACCCATGTATAAAATTAAGACACACAACATAAGTGGTGTGAGAAGCTGGGTCGTAATCCTCACTGAAGGGTTGTAATGGCCAATTATGTATGTATGCATGTACGGAATGAAATATTCAAAGCCACGGGTAAATGCTCGGTTATCTTCGAAACAGAAATTTGTGGCATTGAAAGATGGATTCAATTCAACTCGAATAGAGAGTACAAAAGACAGGATATAGCAATATGATCTGATAGTCAGATTTAACAAATAACTAAAATACCCTAAATAGGCCTCAAAGAAAGTACACAAAAAAAATTTGTTTTAGAAAAAATAAATGAGTTGAGACTTTAGTTGCTGTTCCTTAAGTGCCACAGGACAACTACTAAGTTGTAGCAAAACTTAATAACAAAAATTAATAGGGCAATCAAAAGCCCGCATACTCCATTGAAAATGGAACTATATTGTAGGGTACGGATGGCACTAGAACGGATCGTGAAACAGAAATAGAAGCTTTTAGTCTTAGAATAAAACATTCCGAGCTCCCACAGGGAAATGTGCAAATATCTTTCAAGCAGAAGTTTCTGCCATCGAAAGCTATGCTCAATGCAACTTTGGTAAGCGCTACAAAACCAAGAATAGAGCAATACGATGTGACAATTAGGCCACCATTCAAGCACTTGGGTTTTATGACGTAAACTCGGAGTATGGGACTATCTAATGAATCAAAATCAGCTAAGGAAGGAAAATAAGGTTACAGGTGCCCTACAAGGTATGTAGGAATTGTAGTTAAAGAGCCATCAAGCAAGCTTAGAAGAAGGGGCAGCTTCCATCCTGCTGATAGGATCATAACCCCTTTGTTCAGTTAAAACGAATGCTTTTAAAAACTAATCGCCATGAAAAGGAAGACAAAAAGAGGCAAAGAAACTTCTCATATCATGTGGCTTATAAGGAAATCAAAACTTTTAATGGGAATTTACAATAAGAAGAGGTCTGAGTGTATACATTATACCAACCAGGAATAACTTGAGCTTGGTAACTGATCTTTTGATAGGGCATTGCAGCCACGGGGTGGATTTATTTAGAATAGAACTTGGCTTCTCATATCAAATGGGTTTTGAGGAAATCAAAACTTTTAATGGGAATTTACAATAAGAGGAGGTCTGAGTGTATCTATCATATCAACCAGGAATAACTTGAGGTTGGTAACTGATCTTTTGATAGGGCATTGTAGCCTCAGGGTGCATTTATTCTGTGACAATGGGAATAATCAGAATCATCAGAACACATTCTAAAACTTGTATATCCCAGGTTAGTATATTCCACAGGAAAACATGTGGCTTCATATCATGTGTTAATCAGGGAATTGTCAAAATAAGAGGTTTGGAAGGATACTCTTTACAGTCTAAGGGAAGTACATTACTAAGACACATCCTGCCATTGATAATAATAATTTGTATTTAGTAAACAGTCGCCGTAGGCTAGTAGGCAGTGTGTTGGCTTATTATAGGTAAAGCCAGGGTTCGAGCAACAGGCGAAACATTAGAACAAAATACAAAAAAAAATATTTCTTAGGCGACTGCCTCTCAGCAGATTTCGGCTATAAAACTCTGAGAGAAAACAAAAATTGGCATGAAAAGTTTTCTCAAAAAGATCTGTCGTTCGAAGTCGACTTTAAACTGGAGATACCGCCACTTATGCCTAAAAAATTAACGCACGCAACATAAGTGGTGTGAGAAACTAGGTCAATAATCCTTACTGAAGGGTTGTAGTAACCAATTATGAATTTAGTAAACAGATATGAAAAAAGAAAAAGCACTAGAACTAAAACTTCGTTATACGGCCTATGTGTGGAATGTGATGGAACGATAGAATTGCCAAGAGCTTTTTCAAGGTAAATAGAATTGCCAGAAAACTGCTATGTTAAGAACGCCGAAAGAAAATAAAATCATATATATTATTTCTAAAGTACTTTTTTCTGTCGGTTGCAAATATCTCCCATACCACCGCATCAAATTTAATGAATGATATCTCATTTTAAAGCTTATATCTAATACTAATGGCGAAAAATAATTAGAAATTGAAAAATTAATATTTTCATTGATAAAAATTATATTTTATATAGAACTTCATGGTGATAATTTTGTCATTATGATTATATGTTTTTGTGCAATGTGTGGTAATACAGGGTTCCTTAATAGTAATGCAGTTCTATATAATATAGTATGTATTAAAATCCATTCTGGCAATAACGCTATTTACTTTAATGCCGTTTATGACTAAGCCAGTTATATATAATATGCATATTAAGTTGTAAAAATCTGTTTTTGCAATATTTTTCAGTAGTTGTTAGATCAAGTGCGATAAACAGGGTCGCTTAATTGGAATGCTATTCCACATAATAATATATAAAGTTGTAAAAGCCATTTTGGTAATGTCGTTATTGTCAAGGCATTGTTTGTTTTATAAAGTGTAGTAATACGGGTTAATAAATGGTACCAGGCTAATCGTAACAAACTTGGGAAAGCATACCCCGAATCAACCGTACACCTTCTGATCCAACTGTGCCTTTCCGAATGACACGAAAACAATTCCATGTGAAAGTTGCTTTAGCTATGACGATAAACATAGCACAAGGTCAAACCCTTCGAAAGGTAGGATTATATTAACCAGAACCGGTCTTTTCACATGGCCAGTTATACGTGGCTTTTTCTCGAGTGCATATGTTTAAAGCTATTTTTGTTTGTATTAAGGATTCGTACGGGCAAAAAGTTAACAATGATCATGTCATTACCTCTAACATTGTAAAATATAATTTTTATCAATGAAAATATTAATTTTTCAATTTCTAATTATTTTTTGCCATTAGTATTAGATATAAGCTTTTAAATGAGATATCGTTCATTAAATTTGGTGCGGTGGTATGAGAGATATTTGCAACCGACAAAAAAAAGTGCTTTAGAAGTAATTATAAAAGCATTTAAACATACATGTATGTATGTGTGTATGTATGTGTGTATGTAAATATGTATGATGATATTATGATTTCTAATATTTTTAGACTTTTAATAAAATTTCTATTAATTATTTTCATTTTATGTTACAAAAATTGACAACTAACGGTGCGAAATATTTGCACGGGTCATCTAGTTTTATTTTATTTTTTAAAAATATTTCAGATTTAAATTCTCAATATTTCGTCTAATAATTCCTCCTACTACCCATAAGACTATGGAGATCAACTACAACTACATCTGGTAAAGGACAATCTTCTCCAAAATTTGGAATACGAAAAATATTTCATTTTAAACACGTACAGCTCTTTGTAATTCGTTTAAATCAGTTGTTTTTGCTTAATTTCTCTATTTTCCCTGTTTCGTTTCGTTTCATTTTTTTTTTTTTTTTATCTTTTAATTTTGCCGTCACTGTAGTTTTGGCATAAAAGTTAACATGTCTCTTTTCATGCATGTTTATTAACATTGTTTACAAGTTAATATAAACAAACAATCATGTAAACACACGGACCTTTAAAAGAAAGCAAAGAAAGCAGACAAAAAGAGAAACAAAATCATGCCTTTCAACACCAAAATAATAAAAAGAAATTGAAATTAAAAAATAAAGAAAATAAAAGAAATAAAGAATGGAAAAAAAAGCTGCGAAAATTGTTGCTTATTTGATATATTTTTTGTCTGTTTCAAAATGAAAAAAAAAAACCAAAAAGATTTCCTTCTCTTTCTGTTTTACAAAACAAAAAAAATTTACACACGCAAATGCCTTTTGGATATATGCCAGTAGCCTTTTATACCGAAAAACAAACAGAAACACAAGCACACACACACACACAGAACAATAATAATAAGAAGACAACTGGTAATGCATAAGAAAACTTTAAGCATCAGGCTTGCAAGATAGCAACAAAAAAAATAAAAAGAGAGAGAGAGAGAGCATAAAAAGATATCCTCCATATGCATTGTATTGTATAAACAAAAATTGTTCTACTTTGCTGTCACATTCATTTCCTTTTGCATGTTGTTTGTTGTTGCTACTGTTTTTTTTATTCATCGTCTTACATTATCAATAACATCAACATCAGCAAACATTGTTGTCTACAATACATTTAAATGCAGTGTTAAAACAAGTATTGCTTGTTGTTATTGTCTTGTTTCTTATCTCATTTGGCAAGCCACATATCATGTGTTTGCATGGGCCACACAATTGCATGCCGCCTGTGGTTATTTATGAAATTTTCTTGTTATTTTCTCTCTCTCCTTCTTACTTTTAGGTTATATTGTTATTGTTGCTTTCTTTTTATGTGTTATTATGGCTGTTTAAGGCTACACATTGCACTCTCATGCCCTGCTAGCAGGTTTTAATGATAAGTAAAGCAAAAAAAAAAAAGAGTGTAAAACACAGCCAAAGGAATATTATGAGAGAGTGGTAGTGAGTATGAAGCAAAGCATGTGTTACTCTATGAAAGTAAGAAAGTGAGTAAGAATTTCGTGTTTATTTTTAACAATATTTTGAGTATGTGTGTGTGTCTTATTTGCCCAAAAAAAATTTTTTTTGCCATTTTATGTTTGCCTCTCATTCCTTCTCTGATTTCTTTGGTTTTTTTTCTTCAAAACACAACCAAGTCTATGAGTGTTTAAATGCTGCCAAGTGTGATTATTGTTTTAATAAAGCAAACTTTGTTTTCAATTATTGTTTTTAAATGAGCCTCATAAAAAAAAGGGAAAACGTGAATTGTTAATAAAAAAAAAAATTTTTAAACAAGATTATTATCACAGCTGGAGCAATTAAAGAAAGGCAACACTATAGTTAAGACAATAAGAAATGTAACGAGAAGGTACCTTTAATAGTCCTTAGGATATCAAAAATGGTTTGATTTGTAGTCTTAAGCTGTTAATATTGTGTGTGGAAGTCGCCGTGGTCTAGTGGGTAGTATGTTGTCTTATTAGACAAAAGGCCCGGGTTCGAATCCCAGGTCAGACATCAAAACGAAAAATATTTCTTCGGCGACTTCCTCTCAGCAGATTTCTGGCAAAGACTCTGAGAGTAAAAAATTGCCATGAAAAGCTTCTCAAAAATCTGTCGTTCGGAATCGACTTTAAACTGTAGATCCCGCCACTTATGCCTAAAAAATTAACGCACACAACATAAGTGCAGTGAGAAGATAGGTCGTAATCCTGACTGAAGTGTTGTAATGGCCAATTATGCATGTATGTATAGAGTAAAGTGTGAGAGAGTAAAGTGCGTGAATCCTCTCTTCTAGTTTGACTTGTTATTTCATTCCGTAAGTATAGTTAGTGATCAAAATAAAGCGACCTTAATGAACAAATACCGTACATAACAGTTGTATGCCACGATATCGGAAATCTAAAATACAGTCAAACTTCTATAAATTGAATCACCATTATCCAGCAAAAAAAAAACTTCAACTTAGAGATACTTCAAGTTAAAGAAACTTTAAGTTTAAGAAGCAAAATCTGATAGAATTTCTCTTCAAGATGCTGTTGCTGTGCTTTCACTTATAGAAAATTCATGTAATAGAAGTTCAAATTATAGAGGTTCGACTGTATGTACCAGCAACTTGGAGAACGGCAAGGAAACGTCACTGAAAAGAACGTTTTTCCATTGGTTTACTGGACAGTAAACAAAAATTCAATATTATCGCTCTAGTTAGACAGACAAAAGGAAAACGAGTACAAGAAGAATTTTATGTAAAGACCGTCAAACATGAAGGCGGTAATGTCATAGCCTCTGGAATGTTATTCTGCCAATGGTGTCAGCCCACATTATCGTGTTAAAGGAAGTTATGGATAAATTATCCTACAAAGACATCCTTGAGCAGGTTATGTTGCCATTTGCTGAGTGCAAAATGCCTTTACGATGGACGTTTCAACAAGCCAATGATCCGAAACACACTTCGAGGGTAGTAAAAACTTGTTTTAGGCAAAAAAAAAATGTTAATGCAATGGAATGGCCCAATAGAAAATCTCTGATCAATTGCAAAACAGCGGAGGTTGTAGTGGAAAGGGTTCTTAAAGAAGCAAAGTGACTGACTACACCATTTTATAATCAGAACGAGCACTTAATAATATTCCGCACGGGGTCATAATGGCATAGTGAACAGAACACCCAAGGCTAAAGAGTGGCCCTACACGATTTGTACAATCAAAAGCAAGGGACGATATAATATCGTTCAGATAAAGCGGATACTGACTGGTAAATTTGAAAAGACTTAATTCCCAAAAATCTTACGCTTGTAACTCGGTAATATACTAGATGAAAAAATGAGGACTAATCTTCGAAAGGATTAAACTTCCATAGAGAAAAAATATTGATCTTCTGCTTGAAAAGATATCAAGGAGACTGCACATAAAACATTTGAGTATAATACTACACAATTGACTGCCATGAAAGTCTGTTATAGAGGGAATATTATGAGGGTTAAGCATGCCATAATTATGACTCGTATGAAAATCATGTGAATGCAATGCAAAAATTATACATTCAATGTATGCCATGATAATCAGAAAAATTATTTCCTATGGAAAACATTGTTTTGAGAAGCTAGAACAACTTAGAAAACAGCTCCGGGGGGAATTGATTAAAATACAGAGGCTATAATGATGATTTAAGACCGTTGTTTAGGGCAGAGAAGACCTGAGTCATGGTAATAGTTCAATGACGTCCAAGCATCCACATAAATTGTTGGGTATACTCGTCTTAACAGGGTATCACGCACTGTCATGACGAGTATACTCGTCCTACTTTACAGTGTTTTGAATTAGGAATTTTTTTTTTTTTTTTGCCAATCTACGATGGTGAATTTTCGAAATATGTCTTGTTTTATCCATCTGCGTGATTTATTATTTATTGTTTTAGACAAACAATAACACTCAAAGTATAAGTGGCAATGGGAATGACTTCATATAATTTAGGCTTGGGAGCGAATCTGTTAAACGGTTCACTTTCATAAATAGATAATCCTCTTAGCAGATTTCTGGCAAAAACTATGAGAGTAGAAATTGTCATGAAAAGCTTCTCAAAAATCTGTCGTTAGGAGTCGACTTTAAATTGTAGGACCCTCCACATATGTATAAAATTATCACACACAACACGAGTGGTGTGAGAAGCTAGGACGTTGTATAATGAGTCAATTAGACCTCCGGGTGCTGTACTTATCGCAGTTTACAAGTACACGTCCTCTAACTTAACCTATTAGGTTAGGACATGAACTTTATACGGCAGACTTTTAAAGCATGTAGTTTAAACTGGAGTAAAATGAAAAATAATTCATCAAATTGAACCTGGTATTACCGTCCTTCTTGATGAAGACATATTTAGTTACTATGATCTTTCACCAATTTTCTTGCATATGACCAAGATACCCAGACTAATTTTTGCTTTCATTGAAAATCATTATTTTCCTTGCAAAAAGTACCACAATTCCCAAGACTACTAAAAACAAATGCAATAAAATATGCTCTCTACACTAATAAAGAACAAATAATGCTACAACTACAGTAAGACAGAGGGAGAGAGAGAGAGAGAGAGCGAGGGAGTGTAAAAGTGTAAGTAAAAAAAAAAGAAATAAAACCCTCTACACAGATTTAAATAAGAATCTTGTAAATATTTAATTAATTTTCGCTTATGACGACTATAAGAAGCTTTCGTTGGTGGCTACACAGTATAATTTCACAACAAAAAAAAAACAACAACAACAAAAAACGCCAGGCAATGGCAAGACAATGAGGGCAAGAAAATATACTTTTGAATACGACAGAGAGAGAGAGAGAGAGAGCAAGCACTGACACACTTAAACAAATATAAAGTAGTTAGGCGAACTCAAATGAAGAATAACAAGCATTTGAAAGCAATACAATGGCAATGGCAAGCCACAATTATAAATAAAACATTGACTACAGCTTGTGTAGTAAGATTTCTCTCGTGCTCTCGCTCGTTTTCTATATTCGGCATAGAGGAATTTAAATTCAAAGTCGTATTTACTTAAAGCCAGCAGAGTGAACGACAGAGAGATAGCGAGTGGAAGAGAGCATTGAGAGCAATGAAAGCAATAAGAAATAAGTAAACAAAGCCGAACCTTATTTGACTTTTAAAATTTTTAAAGAATACGAAGGCCCACCATCATCATCATCATCACAATAACGGACAAAACCCATACACTTACACATACACTGTATGAGTGTGTACTTTAAGGAGTTTTTTCATTTGAAATTGTTATATGCAAACAACAAAAACAATATCAAAAATCATAATATTTCGTAAACATTTATGCATAAAACTAACGGGCCTACAAAAAACCTGTTAAAAACCGTGAACAATTTGAATACAAAAGGCAAGAAAATTATGGAAATTTCTCGTGTATTCAGTAAGACAAAGAAAAAAAACCTTTTAAAGGCTCCATGTCTTTGTTGTTTTGTGCTTTAAACAATTTAAAATTCTGAAATTTCATGGAATTTTTAAAGTTTTAATCTAAAAATGTACTTTTCAAGGTCAAAAAACTTTTTTTTTTCGTTTAAAATTTTTTTTTGGACATCGTCTGGACCATGTAATCCTTGAGGATATTTTTTTTACTCCTTTTTTTTAGGTTTTGGTTTTGTTGTTGATTTTCAACAGACATTTTTCATAAATTTAAATAGAAAAAGTACACCCACACTAACATACATACATACATTTACTTATACGTATACGTATACATTCTGTGTTTGTAAGTAGAAAACATTTTCGGACTTTTTAAGCCAGTAAGTAAACGAACGCCAAATGTGTTGAGAAAAGTTTAAGTTTGAAAGTAAATAGTACATAACAAAAGTAAATATATCAACAAAAACAAAAAACAAAAAAAACAAAAAACAAAAAAAACAAAAAACAACAACAACAACAACAACAAAAGGCAGGCAGGCAATAAAGAAAATTTAAACAAGGCTAGAGAAAGTTTTTATTTTGAAAAATTTTTAAAAATTAAAGGAACACACCAGCAAATTTAAGAACAATTTTTCAAACCTCAAAACGAAAGGCGAATGATGTTTGAAATAAGCCAAAAAGCTATTTTCAAGCAATGATGACTGTGTAAATAGCGTTCGTGGCCCTCTTAAGGAAATATCCTGATGAAATCCTTTCCCAAGTTCAGGATTAGTAAACAACATACTAAAGTAAACTAGTCCAGCAGAAGTAATTAGCCATATGCGTATTATTTAATCGATCATTTTGTTAGTGAGGGATACCCTGTCAAAGACGAGTATACTCGTCCTTGGCAGCGAATATGTTAAAATGAATTATAAACACATATGCACTGTTTAGAAAGGTTCTAAATAATTTTATTACAGCCTAAATATCTAAAAGCATGCAAAAAAATCTGTAAAATTAAGAATTAATTTTCATAATAATCCTTGCCACTAACAGTTTAAAGTTTTTCTAAATCTATCCTACCGCGATGACGTTAAACTGTAGGTCCATGGACAAGAAATTAACACACACAATATAGGTAATGAGTGAACCTAAGTTGAAATTCTGACTAAAGGATTCTAATGCCTCTAACCTCTCAAAGACGAGTATACTCGTTTTTGGCAGCGAATGTTTTAAAATGAATTATAAACTCACATGCACTGTTTGTCCATAATAGTCCTTGCCACTAACAGTTCAAAGTTTCTCTAAATCTATCCTACCGCGATGACATTAAACTGTAGGACCATGGACAAAAAATTAACACACACAATATAGGTAATGAGTGAACCTAAGTTGAAATTCTGAGTAAAGGATTCTAATGCATTTAACCTCTCAAAGACGACTATACTCGTTCTTAGCAGCAAATGTGTTAAAATCAATTATAAACACATGTGCACTGTTTGGAAAGCTTTTAAATAATTTTATTACAACCTAAATATCTAAAAGCATGCAATACAATCGGTAAAATTAAGAATTAATTTCCATAATAGTCCTTGTCACTAAAAATTTTTCAAAATCTATCCTACCGAGGTGACGTTAAACTGTAGGTCCATGGACAAAAAATTAACACACACAATATAGGTAATAAGTGACCGTAGGTTGAAATTCTGACTAAAGGATTCTAATGCCTTTAACCTCTCAAAGACGAGTATACTTGTTTTTGGCAGCGAATATGTTAAAATGAATTATAAACACATGTGCACTGTTTAGAAAGCTTTTAAATAACTTTATTACTAACTAAATATCTAAAAGCATGCAAAAAAATCTTTAAAATTAAGAATTAATTTCCATAATAGTCTTTACCACTAACAGTTCAAAGTTTCTCAAAATCTATCCTTCCGCGATGACGTTAAACTGTATGTCCTATCACTGGACAAATAATTAACACACACAATATAGATAATGAGTGACCGTAGGTTGAAATTCTGACTAAAGGATTCTAATGCCTCTAACCTCTCAAAGACGAGTATACTCGTCTTACTTTAAATATATTTTAACATGCAGGCTTTTGAATTAGCAAAATTTTTTTTTTGCCAATCGACAATAATGAGGTTCTAAATGTTGCCAATTTTCGCAATGTGTTCCATTTTATTGCATTTTCTTTTGCTTGATTCAGTATTTGTTTTTCTATTAAAACGTAAGCATACACGAAAAAGGAGTCTTCCGAGCCCTTCTGCATTGCTATTGCCAATGACGAGTATACTCGTCTTTAGTTTTCTGCTTGTAAATGATTATGTATGATAATATAAGTGCTCTTACCAAGAAGCAAAAAGGTTTTGGTAAACAATAACACTCAAATATAAATGATAATGGGAATGATTTCATAAAATTTAGGCTTGACAGCGAATGTGTTGAATTTTATGTTCTTTTTTGAATTGATTTTCTATTAAAACGTACGTAAATAGGAAAAAGGAGATCTTCGGGTCCTTCTGCCTACCTATTGCCAACGACGAGTATACTCGTCTTTAGTTTTCTGCTTGTAAATGGTTATGTATGATAATATAAGTGCTCTTACCAAGAAATAATAGGGTTTTGGTAAACAATAACACTCAAAATATAAATGGCAATGGGAATGATTTCATATAATTTAGGCTTGACAGCGAATGTGTTGAATTTTACGTTCTTTTTTTTCAAAATAATTTTTAAAAACAATAAAAATAAATTAAAAATTCAAAAGAAAAACCAAAAAAAAAGATGAAAAAAACTATAGGTTTCACTTTAATTTCAATTATTAACTGCAACAAACAAAGGCAACAACTAGCTAACTCTAATGGCAACAACAAAAAATCCAAAAATTCTATTGAAAAAAATTCCAAATAAAATGCATAAACGGCTGCTGCATGTTGCAGGGCAAGATAAAGGCAATAATTTAGTAACGATGTCGCTGCTGTGATACAATTGCCTCAGACCCTGCCATAGCATGACTGCCATGCATGCCATTTGCTAACATTAATGCAATACACACACATTTAAACTTATCATTATAACAGAGAGAGAGAGAGCGAGATAGAATGAAAAAACAAAGAGCGTGGACAAAAAAAATTACATGAAATGAACAACAAACATTATTAAATACACACTCAGACACACACTCGCACACACACACATAGAAAATATGGTGTAAATTGTTTTAAATTTCCCACATACTTTTACTTACAGGCATACAAAGTACAAATACACTAACAACAACAACAACAACAACTGTAATAGCAAACAAACAAACAAATAATAACAGCAACTGTAACAACAACTTACAACAATACTAAATACAATTACAACAGCAATGTCTATACAATATAATAATAACAACAACAACAACAGCATGTATAAACATATATGAAAAGAGAAAAAGAGAGCGGGAGAGAGAGAAAGAGAGTGAGCGAGAGACTTATTTGATATTATCACTTCCACATACAAAAACTAGGCTTTTATCATGCACACAAGCACACTATTACTCTCATACACAAGTAAATACTTTGAGGATTTTTTTTTGTTTTTCTATAGTTTAACAGTGGGTAATAAAAGTCATGTGTACACATATTGTGATACTATTGTCTTGGGATTGTCTGATGAAGCATTTAGACTCTCATAATCCGTCGTAGGTTAGGTTAGTTTAGGTTAGAGGACGTTTACTTGTTAATTCTTACATGTACAGTACTCGGTGGTCGAATTGACCCATTGCTGCCTGCAATACTCAATAAAAAATGGAAGTCCTAGCTTTCGTCTTAAAAACCAAAACACAAGACACTACCTACTACACTGCTACGGGGACTATTTGTTTTATTCTAATTTAAGAAAAGGAAGCACTTAATAAAGGATCCAATATTTGGTTGGCTGCAATACTCAATAAAAAAAATGGCTAGAACCACTGGTGGAAGCCCTAGCTGTCGTTTTAAAAACCAACACACAACATAGCACTCTGCTACGGTGCCAATTTGTTTTATTGTAATTTAAAAATAGGAAGCACTTAATAAAAGATCCAATAATTGGCTCCCCGCAATATTCAATAAAAAATGGCTAGAACCACTGGTGGAAGCCCTAGCTTTCGTCTTATCTAATCGAAATACCAGACACTACCTACTACACTACTACGGGGCCTATTTACTTTATTGTAATTTAAAAAAAGGAAGCACTTAACCAAAGACCCAATATTCGGCTGCCTGCAATACCCAATAAAAAAAGTCTTTTCCTAGTGCGGTGTTAAATACATTAACTTCTCTGCCTATAATGCCCCTAACACATTATCTCTAGCGCCTAAATGTTTCTCTCTAAATGTGTCTCACTGTATGGCAAAGCATATTAGTTAGTTTTGCCTTTGCTTGTCTCTGTGTGTGTGTGCGTGTGTGTATTTTTCTATGCCTCTCTGCTTGGATAATAAAAACTTGCATGTGCACATTTCCTCTTATTTTTTGTTTGTTTCGTATATTGTTGTCATAGTGGTAGTAGTATTAGTAGCAATAGTAGTGTTGTAGTTAGGATTTGTTTTGTTTTGTTTTGTTGTTTTCTATTTTTCTTTTTTATTATTGTATTGTAAGTATTCATATTTTTTTGTTACAGTTACTGTTGTTGTTGTTATTGTTATTGTTGTTGTAGTATTTTGTTTTAACTTGATGCTCTTATTGTTTGTAAAAATTATTAACATTATCATGCAATACAGATGAGAGTGTAATATACAGCTAGACATACAGGCATACACATGTATGGACACATATGCATATGCATATGCATTTAATGAATTTACATTTTGTAAAGAGACTATAAAGCAGTACGAGAGAGCAAAAAAAAGAGACAGAGAATGAGAATGACATTGAGAGGAATGAAGGGAAGCACATGTAAAGAGTAAATGAGTATATTTAAGTATAAGCAGCTGTAAATTTTACCAGTTTTGTTTTAATAATTTTTGTAAGAGTGTGTGTGTGTGTTTTGTTTTGATATTTTTGTAGACATAAGCCTAAAAGTACTAAAAATGTTACTGTGAATGAAAATTAAAACGGAAGCTGTTTATTTTCGTTGTTGTTTTTTCATGTTTTTTTGGAAATTTTATTTTGGTTTCATGCCATTTTTGTTTTTGCCTAACACACATGCATGTGCTTATGTTTTTTTTTTATGTTTATGTGTGTGTTTATGTGTATTTAAGAACCACTTGCATGTGTAAAATGCATTATTTGTGGTTGCCATTGCAAATGTTGTCTTGTTAAGTTCTCATTATTGTTGCTGTTGCTGTTGCCTGTTAGTTTTTCACTAAATCATTAAACATGATAAAAATGGTGTTATAATTCTTATTGTTATTATTATTATTGTTGTTGTTTTTGTTATTATTGTTGTTACTATTATTCTCATTTTCATTTTAAGCAAAAGAGAATCTAGTTTTCTATTTTTTTTTCTATTTTCCTTGCTAAAGAATATTAGTTGTTTAGGTTTTAAAGAAAAACGGATTGTTTAAAAAGGATTTTAAATTCTTTTTCCAGTGGAGGAAAAATCGAAAAGTTTTGTAAATTTACAAGAAAAACATTACGAAACTATTCTGAAACAATAACGATTACCAATGAGGTCAGTAAATTAACGATGCAGGTGATGGACATCTCTTGAAGAAAGATCTCCCCCTTAAGGCAGAATTTAAGGTCATTGTAATACCGCCGTGGTCTAGTGGGTAGTGTGTTGGCTTATTAGACAAAAGGCCCGGGTTCGTATCCCAGGTCAGACATCAAAACGAAAAATATTTCTTAGGCGACTTCCTCTCAGCAGATTTCTGGCAAACAGAAATCAAAAATCTATAGTTCGGAGTTGACTTTAAACTGTAGGTCCCGCCACTCATGTATAAAATTAACGCACACAACATAAGTGGTGTGAGAAGGTAGCTCGTAATCCTGCCTAAAGGGTTGTAATGGCCAATTATGTATGTATGTATGTAATACCGCAATTGATATTCAACCCGAAAATCAAAAATTTTCTAAAGAAAAACAACCCAAATTCAAAATAAATCTTGTTACTGCAGCAATCTTTAAAGTAGAGAACTTTGTCAAGGACTTCAGAAAGTGAGAAGTGAAAAGCCACTGCCTCTTTTAGCGACAAGAGTAGGGCATTGAAGCTGAAGATGAAGGACAGTAACTTCCTCTTCCTAAGATTCACAACTTAGCAGTTGTAATTTGCCAAAAATCCAAGTCTTTCTGCGAATGCCTACCAAAATCACTATTGTGCGGTGGATGGCCATACGATTTAAAAAAAAAACTGCGTGTCTTCTAATCTTATCCACACGTGTCCAACAAAGTGTAGGATTTTTTCAGCTGCCAACTAGATGCTAGTTCTGTGAAAACCGTTTGTATAATAAACAGTTTAACTGAAGTAATCACAATGCCACTATGCCTTTTCATATATTAAAAATTATGAGCTACTTGCCGATTCTGGCCAGCTTGTCAGCACTGTAATTTCCTATGAATTACCTTGTAAGAATTACCTTTGAGAAGAAGAAATAAAGTGCTAAGGCATTCTTAAACACGAAACGAAAGTTGAAAATACATCAGTTAGGGACTTAATTACAGACTTCCCGTATCACAAACAGATTTTCTAGGAAAGTTCCCGCCATTCGTTAAGCTGTTTTCAAAATAACTATGATCAATGCCTCAACTAACTATTGCGGCCTTTTGCTCCCTAGAGAAGTAGAAGAAACATATTTAGCTGCCTTAAAAGTGCTGCAGTGATCAGGCAGCCTATAAGAAAGTTTAATATTGAAGCCTTAATAACACCACAAACCACACTGTTGTCCTCAATGATCTTATTGAAAACCTGCGGATCTTTACACCACAATTCGAAAATTAAACGGTCCATATTCAGGAATAATATGCTGCTAAGATTATACAACAATTGTTTTGATACGTAATTTAATCAATATGTTGCTTATGAATGTGTTCATGTTTATAATGTAACTAGACATCTTACATGTTTAACGACATTCAACATGTTTCGCGTTTAATATTCATGTGCTTAATGAAAATGTTGCTTTATGTTTATAATCATTATAGCTGCAACATTGTTTGTTATGTAAGCTAAACAATATGTAGCTAACACATACATAAAGACATGTAGCCTAAAAATATGTTTATAAAATTACTAGACAAACAACATAATGAGAATGGACACATTACATTTGTATTCATGTAGCTTAAGAATATGTTTAGGAAGTAACTAGAAGAACATCATAACAACATCGAACATGTTTAAACGAACATACTTCAGCACTTAATGAAGTTGACGCCTCATGTTTAAAATCATTGTTGATACGTAACCCAATCAACATGTTGATAAGATATTAATACATGTAGATTAAGAATATGTTTATAAAATAACTAGAGGAATAACATAATAAGAACGAACATATTTGAACGAATATTTTTGTGCATTTAATGTTGCTTCATGTTTATAATCTCTGTTACTGAAACATTGTATTGATACCTGATCTAATCAATGTGTTGCTAACGTATTTATTCGTGTAGCCTAAGAATATGTTTATAAAGTAAGTAGAAGAACATCATAACATCGAGCATGTTTAAACGAACATATTTAAACATTTAATAAAGTTGGAGGTTCATGTTTATAATCATTATAGCTGCAACATTAATTTGATACTTAATCTAATCAACATTTTACTAACATACGTATGTTTTTATACATGTAGCCTAAGAATATGTTTATAAAATTACTAGAAGAACAACATAATGAGAACGAACATATTTGAACGAACATTTTTGTGAATGTACTTAATGTTGCTTCTTCATGTTTATAATCACTTTTACTGAAACATTGTAATGATACCTGATCTAATCAACGTGTTGCTAACAAATGTATTCATGTTGCCTAAGAATGTTTTTAAAGTAACTTTCTAGATGTTCTTCTGAACATCACAACAACATCAAACATGTTTAAACGAACATGTTTAAACTTAATGCAGCGGATACTTCATGTTTATATTCACTGTTGCTGATGTATTAAAAGAAAATAAACTAAAAAAATGGAGGTTACTTCTGTACATTACAGTAAAACCCCGCTTAACGGGAGGGATACGTTCCAATAAGTTCCAGTGCTAAACGAAACAGCGTTAAACGGGGCAACTTAACACGTACAATAAAAAATCAAATACATTTGAAATCTTTACCCTGGACGAAATAACAAAAGAGCGTCGAAAGAGATGCATAGTATGCACTGGCGCTATGTAACTCATAGCTTTTGGTTCGTGCATGGCCGTTCCATATGCACACATATACAACAAGTATCAATACAGTGTGTGATTTAGGGGAATCGATATATTAACGCATAATACTGAAACAGCGTTAAGCGGGGCAGTCGAACAATTGTCTAGTGATACTTACTGTTTCCGTAAAGGATATAAACAAAGGAATAGCAAAAAAAAAAAGGAATTGTTGTTGTTACATCAAGTGGTGAACAGTGGTACACAGAATTGAGCAAATAATAGAAGATTTTTATTAAAACTAAACACCGATTTATTTTTATTTTATTTGCAATTTACGAGCTCATATTTTAAATGTTTTTTAAAACGATAAAACGTAATAAACGTTTACCCTACTCAAGGCGGCTGATTGCAATGAGGCAGTGATACAATTACTGTTATTATTCCTACTAATATTCCTTTGCGGCCGTGGTCTAGTGGGTAGTGTGTGGGCTTATTAGACGAAAGGCCCGGATTCGAATCCCAGGTCAGACATCAAAACGAAAAATATTTCTTCGGCGACTTGCTCTCAGCAGATTTCTGGCAAAACCTCGGAGAGTAAACAAAATTGCCATGAAAAGCTTCTCAAAAATCTGTCATTCGGAGTCGACTTTAAACTATAGGTCCCGTCGCCACTCATGTATAAAATTAACGCCCACAACACAAGTGGTGTGAGAAGCTAGGTCGAAATCCTGACTGAAGGGTTGTAATGGCCAATTATGTATGTATTCCTTTGCAGCAAAGTGCATACCAGAATAGCAGAAAGGTTTAGGGTATCGAATATAAAACGTGCAGGATTTTAAACCTTTTTGCTTTTAATCTTCATTGTAGCAAAAATTGTCTTTTGCTTGCTAGCAATTTCAACGTAATTCTAATTGAGTTGGGGAGGTGGGGGTGCTTTTATTAATCTTTTAGTAAACAAGGTTGAAGAAACAAAGGCAAAATTTGAGATAACGTGATAAAGCTCCAAGCTAACCAGCCCTCCGCGAAGTCATACCTTACGGCAGTCTCGCGAGGGCAGAGTAGTTGAAGTGTATTGGGGGTGGGTTTCTGAAATAAATTTTATCGCAATTTAAGACAAAAAAGTAATTTTTGTTTTGTTTTAAATTTTTGTTTTGTTTTTTTCCATCTCAAAAACGTTTAACGATGATCTGTCATTTTCATTTTCAGAAAACAGAATGAAATGAAAAGAAAAACAACGTCATTCGTTGTTACATTCAACAACGTATGGGAAACATTAATTTTATTTGCTGCTGTTCAAATCCAAAAACCAATTTCTTTACTTCTAAATACAACATACTACATACAATGTATTGTATTTGTTGTTGTTGTTGTTGTTGTCGTTAACATTGTTAACATTTTTATTTGTAAACGTTTTGTCACTTACAAACAAAAAAAAAACAAGAAAAACAAGAAAAATGAAAACAAAACCTATCCTAACCTAACAGATGGAAAAAGGAAACAAAATTCCACCAAAACACAGTTAAAACACTTCAATTTCATTGGTATTTAGGCAGAGAGCATATAAAAAATGATGAAAAAAACAAAAACAACTAAACAAAATACTCAGAAAGAACAAGCAACGAAAAAAGGAATCGCAAAATCTCATAGAAGGCTCAGGCTCAATGAAGCCTCAATGTTTTACTGCATTCAGCTTCAATGCATTTTAAAAATATGACTCTGACACTGCCGCTGCCTCTACCTCTACCACAGGACACAAAAATACAAACATATTCTCTCCTACCTACCTCCCTCTATTGCGGGAAAGCCATTTTAATGGTTTCAAATCGGCTGATTTGATGTGGATGTCAGCTGTTAAATATTCGTTCATTATTTAGTGAAGCACTACCGAAAATCATATAAACTGGGGAGTCAAATGAGGCCTATTTTCGAACATTATGGGCGGGATGTTTAAAGTCCTTATAATCCACCTATTTTTCAAGAAATTGTCAAGATTGTAGAGAAATTATAGAGACTGTAAGCGTTATAGAGATGGTTAGGCCTGAATATCATCGTAACGTACGTTCTACAGAAAATATCGCTTCTATAAGAGAAGTTTTTAGTACTAAGTGGAGTTCCACATGAAGGAAAAAAATCGCCGTATTCTAGAAGGCGTGTGGCCATAGTTCAAGCCATATTTCAGACATCAAGACGAAAATATGAAAAAAAAGTATTTCTTGGGCGAGGTAAATAAAATTGGCATGAAAAAGTTTTTCAAAAATCAATCACAAAATCTACACACAACATAACATAGATATGGTCCTCCGATGCCGAATATTGGAGGACGAGAACAGTTTCCTTCTTGTCGCCCGATCGGAGGCACTCTCCGTGGGGACGACAAAAAAAAAAACTGTCCTAGTTGTATTGTCTAAGCGCGATTAGACAGATAATGGGCTTCAGGATAATACCAATAGACATATTGGCCTATGAGATAAGGCGGATATACTTTCGCCGTTTCGAGTGTCCAGGACGGACAGCGAGCGGCTGTAAAAGCGGCGGAAAGAAGGACTTTCATACACAAATGGCAGTCACGATGGGAGAGTAATTTAAAGGGAAGATGTGGACATTTCACCTTGTCGCTTCTAAAACCCTTTGAATGGAGAACATACATTGCGTGCTGAATTACTACGTGATCTAGTTGCTAACTGGTCATGGATGTTTTAGGAATTACCTGCACAGATTTGGACATGATACTTCCCCCAAATATATGCCCAAACTGTGTAGATAAAAAGGAAGATGCGGAGCATATACTAACATGCTGCCCCAGAGAAACGAGATCAGGACCAAAGTGGTCCATGGAGGGGGCTCTATGGAGCCAATATAGCCAGTAATGGCCGAAATAACGATGGAACTCCGCTGGTTGGAGGAATGAAGGCGAAATTTGAGATAAAGTGATAAAGGTTTCGAGCTAACCAGCCCTCCGCGAAGTAATACCTTACGCAGTCACACGGGGGGAGAGTGCTTGAAGTGTGTAGAGGGTGAGTTGAGTATAAAAATGTCTTTACTACACATTTTTTAGTTTGATTGGAATAAAAGTGTCTTTCGAAGATTTCCAACTCCGAAACAAGACAGAAAAAATAAAAAAAAAATACACAACATAAGTGGTGTGAGAAGCTACGTAATAATACTGACTGAAGGATTATAATAAGCAAGTTATGTTACGTATGTAAGTATGTCCATATGGAAGGACCCACTTTTTTTACTTTCACTCGGTGGAGCATTTTAATTTCAATCGTTCTTTGGCGAATCACCATTCTGGTCCTTTCTCCACATAATGGATGATTCAATCTCGCAATTGAAATTTTAATTTTGAAACCGCTTGATTGTATTACCCTTTATTTTACATAAAATACTTTGTATTTCTTGTTGTTGTTGTTGTTATTTTTATTAATTTCATTTTATTCCCCTTTTTTTCTACTGTTTTTGTCGAGTAACAGCAACATTTTCTTGCTTATTGTAGCCTATAAATAGGCTTCACTTTACTTGGGCAATTTTTAAAGGCTTTAGTTGCAGATGTAGTTGTAGTTGTAGTTGCCGTACGTAAAATAACGGGTTTCGTTTATTTCTTCGCTCTTGTTTTTTTTTTTCGTTTCATATGATGTGCCACCAGTATTACAAAAA
Organism: Sarcophaga peregrina; assembly: GCA_014635995.1. Lineage (NCBI taxonomy): Eukaryota > Metazoa > Arthropoda > Insecta > Diptera > Sarcophagidae > Sarcophaga > Sarcophaga peregrina. Next base: position 8,676,784 of record CM025792.1, on the reverse strand, counting down.
TAATATTTTTTGATCGTTTGCATTTGTTATGCCTACAAAATACCATCAATATGCACGAATGTATGTATGTGTGTATGTGTGAATGCATGTGTAGGAGTATATTGTTACTTTTGTTTGTAAGCTGTTGGTCTCTCTCTCTCTCTCTCTTTACATAGATGCTTGGATTTTTTGTAGAATTTTTTGGGCTCGGTTTACTTGCTAAACTAATGCTAGAAAATTTTATTTTTTGGCTCTCGGCCAAATATTTGACACACATTGAAATATTTTATACTTACACATACACACACACATACATACATGCATGAATACATATTTCAGCATTTAAATACAAAAGAATCAAAGAAACAAACGAACAAACAAACATTGACTTCGTTACTGTACCTCTAAACCTTCGTAGAGTTCAAACAAGGAACAAAGAGTATGAAAAAGAGGTAGAAAAAAAGCAAAGAGAGTAAGTAGGCAGTATAGGAGAGGGTGTATAGTAGGCTTTAATATTTTTTTTCTTGTTCTTTCGATTGTTATAAGAGAAACAAAGACCTTTAGTTGCAAAAGGTTAATGGGGGGGATGGCCAACAGAAGAAACAGCAGCCCATCCTGGCAATAAACGCAAATTGTTAAGGGGGATTTTAAAAAGAAGAAAAAAAAAGGGTTGCCAATCGACAGAAAAATCCAGCCACACCGTAGGTTAAGCAAATTCATTCATACAAAGCAAAGTTTTTAATTTTAAAATGAAAATTTTGTTTAATTAAGTCTCTTTCTTCACGTGATCACTATTTAAGCAACATAGGAACGAAATCACTAACACCATAGGGTTCACATACATCTTCTACAGCTAATGGAGGGGTCCTAGTTCAATTTTATTCAGTGATAGTCGACATTTCCAATCATATATATTATTTCTAAAGTACTTTTTTTTGTCGGTTACAAATATCTCCCATACCACCGCATCAAATTTAACGAATGATATCTCATTTTAAAGCTTATATCTAACACTAATGGCGAAAAATAATTAGAAATTGAAAAATTAATATTTTCATTGATAAAAATTATATTTTATATAGAACTGCATAATAATACTGTTGTCATTGTGAATATATGTTTCTGTTCAAGTGTGCTAATACAGAGTCGCATAATAGTAATGCAGTTCTACGTAATATAAAAAAAATATTAAAATCAATTGTGGCAATACCGCTATTTACTACTATGCCGTTTATTACTAAGTCATCTATATATAATATGCATATTAAATTGTAAAAAGCTGGTTTGGCAATACTTTGCAGTAGTTGTTAGATAGATCAAGTGCGATAAACAGGGTCGCTTAATTCTAATGCTATTCCACATAATAATATTATAAAGTTGTAAAAGCCATTTTGGTAATGTCGTTATTGTCAAGGCATTATTTTTTTTATGAAGTGTAGTAATACGGATTAATAAATGGTACCAGGCTAATCGTAACAAACTTGGGAGAGGACATAATATCAGCAAAAATTATTCATACCGATAAAACTGTACTCATACCCCCAATCAACCTTACAGCTTCTGATACAACTGTACCTTTCCAAATGACACGAAAACAAATCCCTGTGAAATTTGCCTTTGCTATGACGATAAACAAAACACAAGGTCAAATCCTTCAAAAGGTAGGATTGTATTTACCAGAACCGGTCTTTTCACATGGGCAGTTATACGTGGCTTTTTGTGGAGTGTGTACGTTCGAAGATGTTTTTGTTTGTATTAAGGATTGGTACGGGAAAAAACTTAACTTAACGAGGATCATCTTATTACCTCTAACATTGTATGCAAAGAAGTATTATAAAAGCATTTAAACATATGTATGTATGTGTATGTATGTAAATATGTATGATGATATTATGATTTCTAATATTTTCAATAAAATTTCTATTAATTATTTACATTTTATGTTACAAAAATGACAACTAACGGTGTGAAATATTCGCACGGGTCATCTAGTGTCTTTTTAAAGACGAATACCCATGAGAAAGGGTTCTTGTGAAGACACCCTGTTGTTGTCTTCTGATAACAAAATTTTAATCTCAAACGAATGTTAATGTAAACGAATTGGACTCTTAACAGGAAATAAAGGTACCTATCCATTTCATGGTTTTAAAAATGTGGGATTGGAATTCGCCATCTGTCAAATTAGATTGTGAATTTTTTCTTTTCAGTTTAAAGTCTGAGATTGACGAAAATCGATCGCTTAACTATCCACCACAACGTTTAAAAATTATCAAAACCTACTACAAAAATGGTGATTCAGCCACGTATCGTGCTTTAAGAGGAGATTATGGTTTAAATAATCGTCCAACTATGCAAGCAATTGGCAAATGAGTGAAGAAATTTGAAAAGACTGGGGCTGGTTACAAATATTGAAAGGCATGTGCATCATCGTGAAGTCGCCGTGGTCTAGTAGGTAGTGTGTTGGCTTATTAGACAAAAGGCCCGGGTTCGAATCCCAGGTCAGACATCAAAACGAAAAATATTTCTTCGGCGACTGATTTCCTCTTAGCAGATTTCTGGCAAAGACTCTGAGAGTAAAAATTGCCATGAAAAGCTTCTCAAAAATCTGTCGTTCGGAATCGACTTTAAACTGTAGGTCCCGCCGCCACTGATGTATAAAAATTAACGCACACAACATAAGTGGTGTGAGAAGCTAGGTCGTAATCCTGACTGAAGGGTTGTAATGGCCAATTATGTATGTATGTATGTAATCATCCAACTATGCAAGCAATTAGCAAAATTGTAAAGAAATTTGAAGAGACTGGGGCTGGTTACAAATATTGAAAAGCCTGTGCATTATCGTTTCACTCATTCCACTGAAAATATCGCTATTGTAAGTGAAAGTGTTGGCGAAGACTCGAATGTGTCGATTCCTCGTCGTTCTCAGGAATTAGGACTGTCTTACGACACTTTATGGGCGTATTTTGCATTTAGATCTACACCTACATCCATATAAAGTCCAGCTCATGCAACAACTGAAGCCACCTTACCATTCACAACGTCGTGGATACGTGGAATGGATGCTTGAACAACAGGCGGTGGACGGCAATTTTTGGAAAAAAAAATTTTCTTCAGCGATGAAGCTTATTTTACACTCGATGGGTATCTCAATAAACAAAATTTCCGTATTTGGGGTTCTGAGAATCCTAAAGTAATTGAAGAGAGGCCATTACATCCAAAAAAAGTAACTGTTTGGTGCGCTCTTTTTGGTTCGAAAGTGTGATTGGACCTTACTTCTACGAAAACGACGATGGAATGACTGTCACCTATCACTGTCAATTCGGAACATTATGGACATATGATAACCGACTTTGTTTTGCCTGCTATTGAAGAATACGATTTGGAGAACATGTGGTTTCAACAAGACGGTGCCCTATGCCACACAACTCGAGCGAATATGGCTTTATTACAAGAGACATTTTCTGGCCGCGTAATTTCTCGTTGTGGCGACAACAACTGGCCATTAAGATCATACGATTTAGCACCATTAGACTGTTTTTTGTGGGGCTATGCAAAAAACCGTGTTTATGCAGATAAAACTTCAACTTTTGAGCACTTAAAAACTAACATTCGCCAAATTATGGCAAGAGATACCAACCAATATGCGTCAAAAAGTGGTCGAAAATTAGCTCAAAAGAATGAATGCTTGCAATACTTTGGGTGAAGGTCATTAAAATGACGTAGTGTTTCATACATACTGTCAACGTTCAAACTTTACAATAAAAAAAAAGAAATATCATGAAAAAAATATTTTTCCATGTGTTTTATTTACGTTTACTTTTTAAGACCACAAAATGGATAACCCTTTATATGTACGGTAGCAGCATGCGTTCTTAAAAATACCTAAAATTACTACACTTTAGGAAATACCCTTTTGAAGCACGCTTCCTTTCATATGAAAAATTTCCAAAACAAACAAAACCCAATCTAAAGGCTTTTTTAGTAAAAAAAAGGAATACTTGGCACAGTGCCTACCACTCAAAACTGCACAATTTGCATTTAAATTTTGAACGATTTTCTCTTCAAGCTTCACTCTTTTGCAAATGAATAGAAAACAACATCAACAAGACACATCTACATCCATACATACGTACATACGTACCTACACTGTTAAGTTAAGAGAAAAATTACCCCAATTCACCACAGTACTCTCTGTACTACTCAAGGAGATCATATTGAGCATAAGCATAAGCAAATGCATATGCATGTGTGGTGGGGTTAAGCGATATGCATGTGTAAAGTCATAAAGATGGTTGGTTGTGTGATGATGATGATGAGAGAGTGTTGTTGTTATGATATTTGTTGTTGCTTTATATTTCGTTTAAACACATGAGTAAGTGGCAATTTATTGTATCACAGCGAAATAAATTGTAAAAACAACTTAAAATGCCTTTAGGCATATACGCTCTTCTCTATTTCACATACTTTAACACACCCACATGTACACATGCATATGCCTATCTACCAATACTGTTACAATAACACGTTATTTTTATTTAAATATTGAAATATTAATTAAAACTGAAAAGCTTACAAATGTTCAGTAAGAACTCTTCTCTCTTAGGAGCAGGAGGAGCAAACAGAAGAGAAAAGGAAGCGTAATTAATTTGCTTTTATTACAGTAACGGGTGGGTAAGTGTCTTAATATCGTATGTAATAAACACTAAAGGGCTTTATATTTATTATTTAAACATTAAAATCAATTTGTTTAAATACATTTTTATTCTATTAACACACACACACATATATATTGTATGGCTGGAAGTGATGTATTTAAAAAACAGAAGGCAAACTAGGGATAGCAGAAGAATACACCAATAACACCCCTAGTGTAACCTAATAAGACGTTGTGGAAATACTAACCATAAGAGAAAGTGATCAAAATGGACGCAGTCGAGTAGGCCAATAAGTTGGCTTATTAGGCTTGAGCCTGTAGTTCAAAGCCCAGCTCAGACATCTTAAACATCACGAAATACGAAAAAATATTTCTTCGGTAACCTCCTCTCAACAGTTTTCTGATTAAAACCTTGAGATTAAAATAAAATTGCCATGAAAAGTTTCTCAAAAATCGATCGTTCGAACTGTAGGCATCGCAACTCATGGAAAAAAGGCTTACAGGACCTAAGAAATCCACAAAACTAAAACCACTAAAAGATCTTGAAAAAATTACAAAACAAAGTGAACAAAGTCAACATAGTCTAGTAGGGCTTATTATGCTTGAGTCTGTGATTCAAAGCCCAGCTCAGACATCTCAAACAACACGAAATATAAAAAAACAACATTCTTTCGATAAAAACCTTGAAAGTAAAACAAAATCGCCATGAAAGTTGTCTCAAAAATCGGTTGTCCGAGCTGTAAGCATCACAACTCATAGAAAAAAAAATTAACACACACAACATTAGGGACTTGCAGGACCAAAGGAATCTATTGGCTAACAGCTCCTTATTTAACTGTCCCCTGGACAGAATCCACAGACTTTATATTTTTGGGAAATGCTTCCCAACCAGACTTAGTTAGAAAAATTATTGAAGTAATCCGAAAGCTACAGAGCGCCAAGAACGGATCTTAGAACAGGAGTAAGAGCTTTCAATTCTCAAACCTAATATTTCGTGTCCAAGGAGAGAATCGTGGATATTTTCCAAACAGAAGTCTATGCCACTTAAAGATGATTTCAATTCAACTAGGATAAGAGCTGTTAAAGGCAGGACATAGCAATAACAGTTAGGCCGTTTTCAGTTCTAAAACGAATTATTTCATATTCAAGGACAAACTCGCGGGTGTTTTCTAAACAGAAGTTTATGCCACCTAAAGATGGAATCAATTCATCTTGGATAAGAGCTACTAAAGGCAGGACATAGCAATACTATCTGGGAGTTAGGCCATTTTCAGTTCTAAAACGAATTATTTCATATCGAAGAAGAAACTCGGAGATATCTTGCAAGTGTAAGTCTATGCCATCGAAAGATGTGCTCAATTTAAATTGGGTAAGAGTCACAGGATAGGATAGTCAGGTCACACCATTGAAGCACTTGGCTTCTATGAGGTTAAATCAAAGATATTATGGACATGCCAAGAGAAACTGAACCGGTTAGGTTGGAAAAAGAAGGACTTCTTGGCAATGATTATGCAGATAAGCTTACCTGCTGTCGATGAAAGGACAACCCTTCTGTGAAGTGGGTAGGGCGGACAATTGGAAAGGTATGCTCAACGGAAGTTGAGACAAAGAGAGAAAACGATTTTTCCCAAATCGAGTGTATTTAAGCCAACTTTAAGGAAATTTTTGTTAAGGAACTGCAGTAAGAAGAGATTTGAAATATGCTTAGACTCTGCAGAGAATATCTTAGTTTGGTTACCAGTCTTTTTTTGACTCAAAGTACGTTTATTCAAATTGAAGATTGCATTGTACTTAACATTTAGATTCTGTGACATTGAAAATTATTAATAAACAGAACACATTTTGATAACCTGTGAAGCATAAATGCATTCAAATCCATCCTGATATGATTGCATATCATTTTCTGCTGGAAAAGCATTTTTTTTTTAAATTAAAATCTTTTTAATTTTTTGTTTAAAAACAAATCAAATGTTTTTGTATTAAAAAATAGTTGAAATTGAATTTCAATTTTTTCCAATTTTCCCTGTTTCATCATTTAGAAAATTTGTTGAAATTTATTTGTTTTTTTTTTATTGTTTTTTTAAACATTTTTTTAAATTCAAAGCAAAATCCCCTGGAGCGTATGATTAATATTAATTGAATAAATTAAAGTTTAATTTAGAAAAAATTTTATTCAAATTCAAATTGCTAAAGATTTAATTAAAGCGACTTTTTTAAACTACAAAAATATAATACACGGGATAGATTTTCTTGTTTATTTTCATTTTTTTAAATAAAAATTTCTAAAATAAAAAAAGAATTAAAATTGGTTTTAAAATGTTTCCAATTTAAAAAAAAAATATTGGGTATACGAACCCAATTGGAGAATTGAATTTGGAGATCAAGCGCAGGATTACTCTTGCCAACAGGTGCTATTATGGTCTCAATAGGCAATTGAATAGCAGAGACCTCTCTCGCAAGACGAAACTAATACTCTACAAGACGCTCATCCTACCCGTGCTTCTCTATGACGCAGAAGCATGGACCCTATTAAGAACTGATGAAGCTGCCTTGAGGGTATTCGAGAGAAAAGTCCTACGTAAGATCTTCGGTCCAATGCGAGTTGGCGATGATTTTCGCATCCGATTTAACAGTGAGCTGTATGAGCTCCTCAACGACATGGACGTTGTACAGCGTATTAATATCCAGTGGCTGCGCTGGCTCGGCCATGTCGTTCGAATGGAGGAGGATGATCCGGCGAAACGGGTATTTGATGCGGGGATCTGCGGAAGTCGGCGAAGAGGACGACCTTGTATCCGTTGGAAGCACCAAATCGAAGAAGCCCTGTCATCGATTGGTGTAACCAATTGGCGTAGGCGCGCAAGAAGCAGAAGCGCCTGGAAGGATGTGTTGCGACAGGCCGAAATCCGTTAATCGGGTTGTTATGGCCAATTAAGTAAGTAAGTAAGTATACGAACCCAATTTATTTAACAAGTCGCCGTGGTCTAGTGGGTAGAGTGTTGGCTTATTAGATAAAAGGCACGGGTTGGAATCCCAGGTCAGAAATCAAAACCAAAAAATATTTCTTCGGCGACTTCCTCTCAGCAGATTTCTGGCAAAGACTCTGAGAGTCGACTTTAAACTGTAGGTCCCGCCGCCACCCATGTATAAAAATTAACGCACACAACATAAGTGGTGTGAGAAGCTAGGTCGTAATCCTGACTAAAGGGTTGTAATGGCCAATTATGTATGTATGTATTGGGTATACGAAAAAGTTTGGTTATTCCAAACGAACTTTGAAGAAATTATTCCATTAGGGGAAAAAAATATGGATTTTTAAAGCGAAAATTTCTAACCAAAATTTTTCGAACACCTAATATTTGAAAAAAATATTGATTTTTTTAAAGTTTTCATTTTTTACGCAAAAAAAAAATAAAATAAAATGGACAGAAAATAGAAATTAATTCACGTGAAAAGAAACAACAACAACAATAACAACTACCTACAACAACTAAATGCATATAAATTTTGACATTTGCCTGTCATTTTCATTATTTAAACACAACATAAAAAATGGCCAACTATTTGAATGGGGATATTCAAACAGAAAATCAAACAACAGGACAGAAAAAAAAACCCAGAAAAAAAACAACAAAACTCAACATAGAAATGGAAACTTTACATATATTTTTGTTTTTGTTTCAAAAAAATTTTTTTTATTTGTTTGAAAAAAAAAATTTGCAAAAAAAACGGTGTAAAAATTGTCTATTTGTTGCTGTAGTTGTTGTTGTTGTTGTTGTTAAATAGTAAGTTATCACAAAACCAGTGATTCAGTTGCTTTCAGTTTCATTTTTTTTTTATTTCTCTCTCCTACGCTCTACAATCCTCTACAATCAGTGATGAGGCTTATACTAACGTTTATTGTCCTATACCTTCCTCTATAAGGTCCCTCTCTCTCGCTCTCTTTCTCTGAATAGCTGATGGTGATGAGCCACAAACAGTTGCTAGATTAACTGACATTCAAACAATAGATGCAAAGAGCGAGAAAGAGAGAGAAGAAAAAAGTAAAAAAATCTTTCGTACAATAAAAATATCCCTAGGAAAAGGCATTCATACAGGCCGACAATGTTTTTCGTTTTTTTTTTATAAATTGAAAATGATTTCATTGCTGTTGCTACACTGCTGCTGCTGCTACTGCTACTGCTTCTCTCTATTCTATTCTATGACTGACTATAAGACTACATGCCCAATGAATGAATGAATGAATGAATGTATGAACTGAAGGAATGAATGGCAGACAATGTACAAATGTCAACAGCATAAAAACGTTTGCAGTTAAACCGTACTGAACTGCACTCAACTTCACTCAGCTCAACTGACACAGTGAATGAAAAATATTTTAAAATATTTTATAAATACAAATACTAACACACACACATACACAGAGAGACCTACACTTCCATACATACATTAAACATAAGGATTGTTTCACAATGAAAACATTGTTGAAATTGAAAAAACTGCTGTCCTTTGTCAAAATACCTGAAATAGTATCTAGATATTGTGTTCCAAACTCGCTAATTCATCCACTGTACAGTTTCCTTGGAACTGTGTCCCAGTTAATCGTATAGAGTGAATGTTTTACCACACTATGGCCACGTTGAAAGACTCGCGTTAGTAAAAACTGCCACACAGGTTGTTATATTCGAATCCAAGGGCTTAACAGTCGCCTGACAATCTGAAAGTAAGCTAATATGCTCCCCTTGGACCCTATTGCTCTTAGTGATCGTCAGCACTATTCGTATGAATGATACTTTCGCCTGGGTAATGCTAATATATACACCAGTGAATCAGAAATCAGCAACAAGTATTCAAAACGATGACTGGATTCGAGTCATACTTATAATTTCTAATAAAATAATAATTTTACGCATTCATATTTATTTTAATATGATACTCATACTATTCATACTCAAAGTTGCAAGTACTCGTCGTACTTATACTTAACAATACGCATGATGTCGCCGTGGTCTAGTGGGTAGTGTGTTGGCTTATTAGACGAAAGGCCCGGGTTCGAATCCCAGGTCAGACATCAAAACGAAAAATATTTCTTCGGCGACTGACTTCCTCTCAGCATATTTCTGGCAAAGACTCTGAGAGTAAAAAATTGTCATGAAAAGCTTCTCAAAAATCTGTCGTTCGGAGTCGACTTTAAACTGTAGGTCCCGCCACTCATGTATAAAATTAACGCACACAACATAAGTTGTGTGAGAAGCTAGGTCGTAATCCTGACTGAAGGGTTGTAATGGCCAATTATGTTATGTATGTATGTTTGATGTTATTGACTTCGACTCGTCTCTACTTAACATTTGCACAAAGCACAAAATAAGTATGATTCGCGTACGAGTACTGTAATACTCACAAGATGATTGTGTGGATACTTGTTGCTTGTTGTCTTTGTATTTCCTTTCTTCTTTGTTTGTATATGCAACAACAACAACAAAGGCTGTAAATTTTTATGAATGATTCGAATCACTCGAATCATTTATAAGTATTATAAATACTTTTCTTAATTTATGAATCTGAATGGGTAGGCGAGCGTATGAATCAAACATATATCGAATGTTATGAGTTTGATGACAACGTTGTACTCATACTCATTGTTACTTATACATATAAATCAATGTTGTAGCAAGTACAAATGAATCAGAGTAGTTGAATTTCAATTCTGTTGATTTACCTATACTCAAAATTACATAAGTGCTTATGATCATTGCTGATCTCTGATGCATATACTTTTACAATTCATCGCCTAATAGTCGATTGGAACCACCAGCTTAGTAGTATTTCAGCTGGAATATTGATGGATTAGATGAGTGCTTATGAGTAGCGGAAAAACGATTCATTGGTGGTCTCTAGTGTGAATGTTGTATCATCACTCTGCCACCGCGTTGAGAGACTTGCCTTGACAGTCGAATGACTATCTAAATGTATGCAAATCTACCTTCCATTGACCTTTTTGCCATGCTCTTATGGCCGACATTTTGCCATTTGTGACACCTTTATCGAGTGATCGTATAATTTCTTCTTACATATTTCTGTTTTCATATTCTAAAAAAGTACGCACATACGTTCCATGAACGTTCGGTTAATTGAACCTTAAGTTGTTTGTTTACACCACTGGCAAGTGATTAAGCAGACCATTAAGAGTAAAATTTTATACGAGCTCTCAACAAGAGAATTAGAGAAGAGATTACTTAAGATTCAAAAGAAATTATAAACGAAAACATGAAGAGAAAAAAAACAAATTTCAAAGAGAAAGAGAGAATTTGAGAACGAAAACTGAGAACAAAATTATGAAAAGCATTACAACACAAGTATAAGAGAAATGATCCACATGGAATACCGTTTAAGTAATCAAGTGTTTATAAATAAGTCCAGTACTAGTGTACATGTGTAAGCAAGAGTACGGTGGTATATGTGAGTGTATGGTGTGGGCTGTGTGTTGAGTAAGTTTCTCTGGGTTTGAATTTTGTTAGGCCTGTATGTGATGCTGTTGTCAGTTATAGTGACGTGCTTCTGTTCTGTTCTGTTTTGTTTCTCTTTCACTCTTTCGCTTCATTTTTATTCAGGTCTATAGCGTGTTCATTTCATTTTCAATACTGAATTTGATGCTTAAATTGTATGGCAGTGAGTTTGAACAATAATAGCAATAATCACAATGATTGCAACAACAAACATACACCCACACACACATACACGTTGTTCGGAAAGGAAAGATGCAAATAAAAACACAGACTACATTTGAATTATAACGGAAATGAGTTTACACACACACACACACACCCATACAGAAACATAAATGAAAAATAATAAAAAAAAAGAAGAAAATATTTTATACAGTAGCACACTAACACACACACACTCACATAAATCGAAAGCAACATACTCGTACAACACTGTCTCGGCTTTAAAAAAAAAAAATTACACTAAACGAGAGAGAGTGAAGAAATTAAAAAAAGGACGAAAAAATAGAAACAAAAACAAACGAAGAAAAAGTAAGAAAATATAGCTACTGCTACTACAGCAACAACAACAACAAAGAAAGCAATACAGAGAGAGAGGGAAAAGGGGGAAGGGAAAAAATTGGGTTATAAATATTTTTAGCCTTTGATTGCTACAAATTAAAGGAAATTTGAAAATCAATAAAGAAATGAAATCAGAAAAAAAAAATAAACAGAACAACAACAACAACAACAAGGACGACAACATCTACCCAAAACTAATAGAAAAACTAAAACGACAGAGACAAGTGCAAAAACAAAAAAAAAGAAGAAACGAAAAAAAAAGATTGAAGGAAATTGCAGAAATTAGTGATAAAAATAACAAGAAAATATTTGATTAATTTAGATTGTTGATAAAAACAACAACAACAACAACAGCAATTGCAAAAATAAGCAAAAAAAAAAAATAATAAAGAATTCAAAGAAAAGGAAAAGAAAAGAAAAAGAGAAATCGCAAGAGAAAAAACAAACAAAGTTTTTCAATATAAAACTCATGATTGAAGGATATTTTTAATAGAAAACGAAAGATTGATAAAAAAAAACAAATACAATATCAAATCTATGATTGATCGATGATCTTGACAAAAAACTAGTGGTAATTTCCAATATAAAATTAATGATTGATGGAGAATTTTACTTGAAAGTAACATGATTGATGGCTTTTTTAATAGAAAACTTTTAAATTATAGAGATTTTTAATAAAAAATATTATGATTGATATATTTCTCATTATAAAGCATATGATTGATGCACACTTTTACTACAGAACTTATGGTTGTTGGTAGCTTTTATTAAAAAACTTATGGTTAATTGATATTTTTAAAGAAAAGTATATTTTTGAAAGAAAAGAATATGATTGGCGGATTCCTTTAATAGAAAGCTTATAACTAATAGTGATTTCCAATGTATGATTGATGGTTAAGGGGAGCATAAGGAAATATTATTGATGACTCTTAGTAATTAACGTTAGAATGAAGGATACTTTCGCCAGAAAAAGTAAGAGTGGTAAATTTTTGGATTGAAAGATATTTTTAATAGGAAACCAAAGATTGATAAAAAAAATGTAATATCAAATGTATGATTGATCGATGATCTTGACAAAAAAAAGTAATATTGATCAATTTTTAAATAGAAAACCTACAACTAGTGGAGTTTTCCAATACAAAATGAATGATTGATGGAGGATTCTAGTAGAAAGTAATATGATTGATGGGTTTTCTTAATAGAAAACTTTTGCATAATAGAGATTTTTAAAAGAAAATTTTATGATTGATATAGTTCTTATCATAAAGCATATGATTGATGCCCACTTTTACTACAGAACTCATGCTTGTTGGTAGTTTTTATTAAAAAACTTATAATTAATCGACATTTTAAAGAAAATCCAATTTTTAAAAGAAAAGAATATGATTGATGGATTCCTTTAATAGAAAGCCTATAACTGATAGTGATTTCCAATGTATGATTGATGGTTAAAGGAAGCATAAGGAAATATTATTGATGACTCTTAGTAATTAACGTTTGATTGAAGGATACTTTCGCCAGAACAAGTACGGGTGGTAAATTTTTTGATTGAAGGAAGATTGATTAAAAAGCGTAATATCAAATGTATCATTGATCGATAATCTTGACACAAAAAAAAGTATGATTGATCAATTTTTAAATAGAAAACCTACATTTAGTGGAGATTTCCAATACAAAACGTATGATTGGTGGATAATTTTCGTAGAAAGTAACATGATTGATGGGTTTTTTTAATAGAAAACTTTTGAATGATAGAGATTTTTAATAGAAAATATTGTGAGTGATACTTTCGCTAGGAAAGAAAAAGTATGAGTGCTAAATTTTTAAGTAAAACTTATGATTGATATACATTTTAATATAAAACGTAATTGAAATTGTACAGGCGAAGTATTATCTTATACGGAAATGGGTGAGTGATCGACTAATTCCATATATGGTCATCAAAATGTATGCGTCCATTTTTAATACCTAATATGTGATTGATAGTATATTTTAAGGAGAAGTATGTGATTGATTGCTTATTACCATAGAAATTCTATAGAGAATAAAAAATTTTATCAAAGGATATATGATTGATGGTCATTTTTAATAGATTGTGCATGATTGACGTGATTTTTTTAGCAGGAAATGCAATATTCAATGGAAAATAAATAATTTGCTGAAATTTTTTTTTAGAAAATTTGTGATTTCAATAAATTTTCTTTAGAATACTCTATGGTTATGCCATATTTTCATTATCAAATCAATGACCATTTGAAATATTTCATATTCTAAAAGAATATTTCTTTCGTCTACTTTATTCTCTTTCTTTTCAGCTCCTCTTTCTTTTCAGCTTTGGATTTTATCTCATTTGCTTTGAAACTTTACGTAAATTTATGATAAATTTATTAAATTTTAATAAAATTTCTTTACAAATACACCGAATTATTCAAATTTTCTTTTTATGAAATTTTCTTCAGTCTATTATGGAAAATTTTGTTGCTTTTTTTTTGATTTCATTCCTGTTTAAAACTTAAAAAACGAACAAAAATAAGCAACAACAACTAAAAAGTGGAATAAAAAAAAGGACAGAGAATGAATGTGTGCATAAAAAAGTTTCTTAGTTTTTCTCAATGCCGAGATATGAAGTGGTTGGTTGGCTGGTTGGTTGGTTGGTTGCTTGACTGGCAGTGTGGAGCAATTTTTAGTAGATTTTTAGATTGTATTACTTTGAGCGGATGTTGTTAATGTGATGCAGCGCTAAATTAGTATTCATGCCTGCAGTGTCATTTCTTGCGCTCTTAATGTGTACGAAAAATATACAGAAAAACAACAGCAACATTACCATCAGCAGCAACAACAACAACAACAAATAACTACAACAAGCAATTGCTAAAAAACTTTTTCCAGTTCTAGTTTTCGTTTTCATTCTCTCTTGTTTTTTTTTCGTCCTTTTCTCTTTCCCTTTGTAGTTTTTATTTTATTGTTGGTGTTTTTGCAGTTGTTGTTGTTGTAGCATGTGATTGATATGCTACTTGTGATACTGCTGCTGTCGCTATACAACCAACTACTGCTGATTTAACCACTTGTGCTTCATAAACTTGTTATAGTTCTCTTCTACAACTCTCTTCTCCTTCTTTTTTTTTATAGGTTCGTTTAATATTGTTGTTGTTGTTGTTTTTTGTTTTTTTTTTTGTTGCTTCTGTAGTTTATTTGTAGTTCTCACTTAAGCCACAGTTAGAGAATTTTTGTTTGTTTGTATGTATGCCTGTGTGTGTGTTAGAAAGTTGATAGTCGTAGTTGGTTTACAACCAAAGATCCTCTTGTGTTCAACACAAATGAACTTTAAAAAGCTTTGACTATTAAGGCATGTTAAAAAACTTTTTCATTTGCTAAACTCGTAAAAACGTGGGAGAACATAGAGAGTGGGCAACAAAGAAAGTGTGGTAATGTATGGTGACACATAGGCGCCATCAAAATAATTGAAAAAGAGGAATTCATTAGAAAGCTAAAATATCGTGAGGTTAAACGATATAATTAATGAAACTTTTTCTTTGTTAAGTATTCAATCAAGAGAAAATGTATGATTGATAGTTATTTTCTAAGGAACATATATGTTTGATGTATATTTTTAAGAAAAATGTATAATTGTTGCTTACTTTTTAAGGAAAATGTATGATTGATGGTTACTTTCTAATGGAAATATATGATTGATAGCTATTTTCTAAGAAAAATATTTGATTGATGTTTACTTTCTAAGGAAAATGTATGATTGATCATTATTTTCTAAGGAAAATATATGATTGATGGGTATTTTTTTAGAAAAATGTATAATTGTTGTTTACTTTTTAAGGAAAATGTATGATTGATAGTGTCTTTCTAATGGAAATGTACGATTGATGGCTATTTTCTAAGAAAAATATTTGATTGATGGTTACTTTCTAAAGAAAATGTATGATTGATCGTTATTTTCAAAGGAAAATATATGATTGACGGGTATTTTTTAAGAAAAATGTCTAATTGTTGCTTACTTTTTAAGGAAAATGTATGATTGATGGTTACTTTCTAATGGAAATGTACGATTTATAGGTATTTTCTGAGGAAAATATTTGATTGATGTTTACTTTCTAAGGAAATGTATGATTGATGATAACTTTTTAAGGTATAAGTATGATTTATGGCTATTTTCTAAGAAAAATGTATGATTGAAGACTGTTTACTACGGAAATATTATGATTGATAGACATTTTTAAATGGATATTCGTTAATGGAATCAATTTCATATATAATATGTATGACACAATGAAATTTTTTATAAACAGTTATGTTTGATAGACATTTTTTGTAGAAAAAAATGTTTGATTTACTGAAATCTATAAAATTATATGTATGATTGAAACGCATAGTTAACAGAATTAAGTAACTGATTGGCATAAATTTTTTTTGACATTAATATGACTGATAGATATTTCAAACGCGCAGTGTATAATTAAATGCCATTGACTTGTGAAAATGTATAAGAGTTTCCTTCAGAACATTATTGATTGATAGCCATTATTAGAAGAATATATTTTCAATTAAAATATTTTATATAGTACATAGGATTGATGACAAGTGTATGATTGATAAATAGTTTGGAATCAAAATCATGATTGATTGACAGTTGCTATGAAAAGTGTATAATAATAAATAATAATGTAATAAAATATGGGATTAAAAAGTATCTTCTATAGGAAAACTATGATTGATGGACATTTTCTTTAGAAATAGATATTTTACAGATACAGTTGCTAGGAAAACTGTATAATTGCTTGACATTTTCAATTGAAATTGTAATCAAATATGGGATTAAAAAGTATCTGCTATAGAAAGACTATGATTGATGGGCATTTTCTTTAGAAATAGATGTTTTACAGATACAGTTGCTAGGAAAACTGTATAATTGCTTGACATTTTCAATTGAAATTGTAATCAAATATGGTATTAAAAAGTATCTGCTATAGAAAGACTATGATTGATGGGCATTTTCTTTAGAAATAGATGTTTTACAGATACAGTTGCTAGGAAAACTGTATAATTGCTTGACATTTTCTATTGAAATTGTAATAAAATATGGGATTAAAAGTATATTTTATAGAAAGATTATGATTGATGGAAATTTTCTTTAGAAATAGATGTTTTACAGACACAAATCTATGTTCAAAAAGGAAGAATAATAGTGAAAGAGATTGACACGAAGCTATATAGTCCCACTGGTTTTTTTTTATTAAAGATAAGACACTTTCAATAGAAAACAAGTAAACAGTTCACTGGCCGGACTTTTTTATGTGTGGTGTGGGGGGAATCAAAGCCCCCCCTTTGATTTTGTTTTATTTACTACACCTCTGGCAATGGGATTTTCTTTAGCATTGGTGTGACTGTTTGGTTGGTTAGTTGGAATGTGAGTGCATTTTGGGTAGCTGGTGATGCGTTGTAAAATGTAAATCCTTAATTATGACATTATTTTGCATATTAGTGAGACAAGTTTTACTGACACGTACTTCGTTTCTTACCATCATATATTTATATTTTGAAAAAGTTTGCCAAGGGTTTTTCCTTTAGCATTACGGACGAGATTTTTCCTTCGTTTTTATGTGCGCCACCAACAACATCTTACTGTGTGATTGCATATAAAGTCAGATTCTTTCTTTTTTTTCTTCTTCTTCTTCTTTCCACTTTTTAATTTCTTTTCTTTTCAAAAAGATGAATAATTTGATGAAGAATACTTTTTGAAATGAATACTTGTAGTCGCGTACACTTCACTACATAAATTATGGTGGAAATTACGGTATGAATTAAGATGGGGAAAAACTTTTTTTTGTCATGGAAAAGGGGGGACTACATGGCTGTTGCAGAAAAGAACAAAAAAATTTTAATTTTTTTTAATGAAATTATAGACGCAATAGTTTTATAGTTTTTAATAATAAAAATAATAAACAACGAGAATATATTTCAAGCAATTAATAGTTTCAGATAATTTACTTTATCTTGGGGAAATTCACAAAGCCTAGCCATACAGCATGAGTTGTGTAATTCAAGTTCAGGGGATTTGGTTTTTTTTGCTTAATAATGAATGAATGAATGAATGAAATTATTTTTTCAGATTCTTTTATTATTATTAATTATGTTTACATAGCAGTTTTATAATAATTTTATCGCTTTTTTGAATATTTGAAAGTGGGTTAAGTGTGACTTACATGTGCCATATAGGCTTGATAAACTTTCGTTTGAAATTTTTTTCTGGTTTTTTTGTTGTTGTAATTAATTCATGGCGTAATAATTTTTATCAGACATTTTTCTCCAACAATTTATTTAATTTTTATTTAATTTCATTTGCAAAATTCATTCATTAACATGCCTTGACAAATAAACCGATTAATTTCAAGTGAAATAATAAATTTCCACAAGCCTCGTTCTTTTTTTTTATAAACGAATCATCATCCATTCAATCACATTATATTGACAAAATGTTTGCTTATTTCGCAATTTCCTTGCCAAATATAAATTATTTTTCAATAGAATTGTTACAACAAGAACAACAACAACTACGAAATCAATTTGATTTTCAATCGGTTTATGTTCCATACACAGAAAATTTTAATTATTTTCTCCTCTTAAGTATCGAAACTTCATTTTAAAGGGAAATAATAACATGATCATCGATTTATTTGTAAAATAAAAAAGGAAATTAAAAAAACTCCGCTTTGATTTGCTTCGTTACAAAAAAAATTTTTTTAAGTACTTTTTAAAATTTTTTTCATCAAAAAGTACCTTTAGAACTAAAATGGGCCTCTTTCAGGTACTTTTTCTAAAATATTTACGTATAAAAAAGTACTTTTTAAAGGTAATTTTTCATGATCGAGGACTACTTGCCTCTTGTCTTCGTTGGCAACATTTTAATAGCTTATATAGCGACACCAGTTATCCCCCTGTTTAGCTTGCAAAAGCCTGGCTTTAGAAATTCTTCTAAGGCGGAGGAATGAGGACAGCAGACTCTGCTTAAAAATGGTGAAGATTAATCTGAGTAAACTTAACAACAATTGATCTTTGTTGACGTTGGCATCCTCTGTATACACAAGATATATCCACAATGTCTTAGCTTGCAAAAGCCTGGCTTTATAAATTCTTCTAAGGCGGTGGATGAGGAGAGCAGACTCTGCTTAAAAATTGAATTGAAAATTAATCTGAGTAAACTTAACAACAATTGATCTTTGTTGACGTTGGCGTCCTTTGTATTGTCACTGAATTGGGGAAGGAAAACAAGTTATATCCACAATGTCTTAGCTTGCAAATCCCTGGCTTTAGAAATTTTTCTAAGGCGGAGGATAAGGACAGCAGAATCTGCTTAAAAATTCAATTGAAGATTAATCTGAGTAAGCTTGACTGCAATTGATCTTTGTTGACGTTGGCATTCTCTGTATTGTCACTGAATTGGGGAAGGATGCCGATGTCAAAATGCCTCAAGTAAAATTGTGTCCTCCAAAGCTGGAGGCTTGTCCGTAGAAGAGTTTTGATTGAATTTTCATGAAGCAACAACCAAAACTTTCTATTCAGAATGACAGAAGCTTTCTTGTTGCCTTCTCCTAAGCTACTTTCCAGACTTGAAAGATCACCTGCAGATTACTAAGCTAAAGTATACGAAAAATCCCTCAAAAAATCTTATTCTCTGGGGAACATTGGTGTCACAATATGCCCCATCTTTCGTGTTAAGCCAAAGTTTTTTGTGAGGCTATGTTGCTATACTGGACAATAGCAACCAAAAGCTTCAGATTAGTGTGGTGATCCTAGATTTCTCAAGAACACATTTGATTAAAATGAGAGTGGCAATCACTTTACAATTAATTGAACACTAAGGTTAGGTTAGGTTAGAGGACGTGCACCTGTCGGTCAAGACAAGCACAGTATCCGGTGGTCAAAATTGACCCATTGTACATTGTCCTTAGGGGAGGAAGGATATAGAGGATATAGGAATGTAGAGAAGGGGAGGGATAAAACACTGGGGTACTATCCCTAGTATTCCAGTTAATGATGGCCCAAATGAGATGGGATTTCGCAAGTTGATCGCTGCAGTTAAGATTCTATTTGATGTAGCGTTTAGCTCTACAAACAGAGGACGTCCAGCGGAGGCCCCTTGGAGAACATTTTTCTGTTACTCCACAACCTCATCAGCAAGTTTATAAACGAAACGATTTACTATTCCCATCTGAATCTTATGTACCTGAAAGGTACCTGGTTTTGTTGAGAAATAAGGACGATTTTATAGGTGAAAAAATATTTTTTTGGTTACAAAATTTTATTAGAATTGCGGTCTAGTTTCTCATATCACGCATGAGTGGCGAAGCCTAGTGTTAAGAAGACCTCGAACGACAGATTCGTGAAGTTTTTTGGGATAATTAGTTACTGTCCTATCTTCTAATAGAAGACAGTTGGGAAAAGGTCTGAAAAAGGTTCTTTTAGAAAGTACTTTTCTTTAAAGTACCTCATTTAACCAAAAAGTGAAGCAAATTTATTGCAATTGGAAGTATAGAAGACGTTGGGGATAGGTCTGAATGCCTTGTGGTAGAGTGCCAATAAAAGACAGCTAACTGGCCTTAATTTGAGACATAGTAGAACTCAGTACGAATTTTAGCACTGTATGTGGAGATGGAGAAGTATTTAGAAACGATAGAGATCTTTTCTGTGGTTATCTGATATTTGTTTGATGAAGGTGAAGGGATTATTTGATGGTTTTAAGTCTCCTTTAGGCAACTATACTCTCTTATGGTTTATGGTAAGATATTACCCATTTCTCTACCTCCATCAGCTTTAAATTTCTCCAAAACTAATACTATTTTGAGGTCGCCATGGTCTAATAGGTACTGTGTTGGCTTATAAGACGAAAGACCCGAGTTCGAATCCCAGGTCAGACATCGAAACGAAAATAATTTTTCGGTGACATTCCTCTCAGCAGATTTCTGGCAAAAACTCTGAGAGTAAAAAATTGCCAATGGAATGCTTCTCAAAAAAAATGTGTCGTTCGGAGTCGACTTTAAACTGTGTAGGTCCCGCCTCTCATATATAAAATTAACGCACACAACATAAGTGGTGTGAGAAGCTAGGACGTAGTATAATGGGTCAATTCGACCACCGAGTACTGTAGTTGTAAGAATTGACAAGTACACGTCCTCTAACCTAACCTAATACTATTGCAGCCCTTAACCAGCAACTAGACCACTATAACTCCTCAGACTGTCTACTGACTACTGAAATAAAAACTTGAATAACAAATTTTCCTTTTTAAAACTATCAAAGTACGGTGACAATGAATTCGTTATGTTCCTTATCTATGTACATTACATTGAATTTATTGTCCTTCTCTTAAATTTAATGTTGAGTGAGTATTAATGGTAGACATATTTTGGTTTGGATTCACACATACACACCAGCACTTGTGCCTTGTATTACGCCTTCAACATTTTCATTAAATGACAAAATAAATTTTGAATTTAAATTTCTTCTACCCCTTTCTCTAACCTAACCTTTCTAAAGCCTTTCCTATGTGGCTATGTATAATTTAGTGTACTGTACTGTACTGACTGACTGACTGTGGTACACATTCAAAAATTTTTTTTTTGTAAATTTCTTTGGCATTATTCAAGTCTATTCATTTGAAATATTTAGTTTTACGATTTTAATTTCCAAAAACCAAAAGCAAAAAAAAATTTGTTTTCGATTTTTATATAGGGAATATGATTGAAAGGAGAGAGAGAAGGGGCTATAAAATCAAAATGACAAAATGGCATACAAGCAGCTTAACATTTCTCAAATGAAATGTAATCTCATATTGAATTTTACATTTTTATTCACCCCCTCCCCCTCCCCCTCCTCACCCCTCTTTATTCCGTTCATGTTGTATGCATGTTGGGCGATATACGATACATACGAACAGAGAAATAGGCAGACCGACACTGTGTTTTTAGAGCATAAAAGCTATTTGAATGACTAAATGAACGAATGAATGAATGAATGAATGAATGCCAGTTTTGTTAGTTTATTTGTGTAACAAAAAAAGAATTAAAAACTGAAACCAAAAATTTTATTCTTTTTTTTTTGTTTTTCGATTTTGTTTAACAGGCCTGCTGCTGTTATTGAATCAAATCATCAGCAATTGTTTAATTTACCAGAAATTTGAACAAAATTGTAAAATGCAAAGATAAGTCCAAACAACAACTACAATAACAACAAAAACAATTTTAAAAAAAATCTATTTTTTTAAACAATTTTCAAAATGCAATAGCAAAAGGGAAAAATCAGGCCAAAACCATGGCCAATCGAAAATCCTTACTCATCAATACCTAAAGATTTTACAATTAAATTTTTAGGACTCGATTAGAACACCATTAGGGTACTATAATCCTTCCGAATAAAGCCACAAATCCTTTACTTTATTAGCGAAACACACAAGATTTTGATTTAAAAATTTCCCAACCTACTCTCGTTTGGGCTCTGTATACGCCAATCCCAATATCTGGAGGCTAATTATGAGTGGGAAGTCCCCGTGGTCTAGTGGGTAGTGTGTTGGCTTATTAGACAAAAGGCCCGGGTTCGAATCCCAGGTCAGACATCAAAACGAAAAATATTTCTTCGGCGACTTCCTCTCGGTAGATTTCTGGCAAAGACTCTGAGAGTAAAAATTGCCATGAAAAGCTTCTCAAAAATTTGTCATTCGGAGTCGACTTTAAACTGTAGGTCCCGCCACTCATGTATAAAATTAACGCACACAACATAAGTGGTGTGAGAAGCTAGGACGTTGTACAATGGGTCAATTCGACCTCGGGGTACTGTACTTGTCACACATAAGTGGTGTGAGAAGCTGGGTTGTAATCCTGACTGAAGGGTTATAATGGCCAATTATGTTTTTAATTATGGGAGGACTCGAGATCGTAATAAATTCAATCAGGAATGTACGAAAAACTCCTAGAAACGAAATGAATTTTATTTTAAACCGTGCTTACCACAAAATGTTCTCTCTTTTAAAAGTGTACGTATCCTCCTTTGCTGCGTTCATCAATCACGTGGGGTGTGTGTTAATTTTATGCATAAATGCAGGGATCTACAGACAACAGAAATTTTTCGTGATCAATTTTATTTACTCTCAGAGCTGTTGCCAGAACGAATGGCGACTTCCGAAAACAACAACAAAATTTTCAGAAGCTTTTCATGTTCAATTTTATTTACTCTCAGGATTTTTGCCAAAAGACTGCTAAGAGAAGTCGTGCAAGGAAATATTTTCTTTTCATATTTCATTACGTACGAGATGTGCGATCTATCAGTTGACCAACGGGTCTCTCGTCTAATAAGCCAACACAATAAGTAGCTACTAGACGATGGCAATATTCGATGGAACGATCATGGCCGCTAACATTGTCAGAGTTATGATTGCGAGTATAGAGAATTGGGCGCCTCAATGGCGAATTACGTGCAGCGCATGCTGAGATTGAAGTAGAGAGAACTGAAGGCTGCAAAACATGTAGGCACGCCGGCATAGACGACACTAGCTCACGTCGGGAACCTGGACGAAAGGAGAGAATTGGGCGCCTCAGTGGCAAATTACGTGCAGCGCATGCTGAGATTGAAGAAGAGAGATCTGGAGACTGGAGAACATGTAGGCACGCTGGCATAGATGACACTAGCTTACGTGACAAACGAGATCCCAGTCGAGAACCTGGACGAAAGGAATAGGTGAGACACTTTGTAGTCTCCTCAACCTTCAATACGCAATCCGGACGCGGTTATGAGCATGAAGGTTGCCAAAGGGCCAAAAGGACTCCATTTCGAAGTAATAACACCGTAGTTCCGAAATGGGCACAACAGTCCACGGGACGAGGGGGGAATTTCATGGTTTGTCGGTTGATGGTGGGTGCCTATAATGTTTCTATTAGATTGGCAATAATAATGTTACTTAAACCTTTTCTATTAATAATGGAAGGCAAATAGGGTGGTGCATTGTAGTGGATTTTGATGGTTGATGCTGGGTGATGCTTTAGAAAGTGCAGTGTGAGTAGAGTCGGTAGTGTTTCTTTTAGATAGGCAATATGAATATTTCTCACGACTTTCTGATTGATGATAGAATGCAAATAGGGATTATGATTATCCCATTGTAGTGAATTGTAATGGTTTTAGAATTGCCAAATGCATATTAACAGGAACATTGTCGCTCTTTCAGTTCAGAGGCAGGAAACTTAAGCAATCACGGACTTAATACCTCCCTTCATAGATTACAATAAAAAAAAAATTGCTTGAAAGGAAACATAAAAAATTTTGCAAAAGGAAATGCAGATTAGAAGCGGTTTTTAAAGAAATGGGGCCATAACATGGACACAATTCGTGGTTTTGCTTAGATTTGCAACAAAAAAAATTGAATTAAAATTTTATTTTGCATTTAAAACCGGGTTTTTAAAGGAAAACAAACATTTTTTAAAAGTTCATTTTTAGATTTTTTTTTTTTAATTCAAGGTTTTATGGTTTTAAGATAGAATTTTTTGAACAAAAAAAATTTATTTTTGCAAAATTTTTTGTTTTAATTTTAAAAAAAAAAACCTTGAATTTAACCAAAATAAACAAAAAAAAAATGAGTGATAAAAAAATGTTTGGAATTATGAGAACCAACAATATTTGCAAAATCAAACAAAAACCATCAAAAAAAAATTATTTTTCTTGATAAAAGAAATAAAAAAAATTTTTTTTAAATTTTATTTTAAGAAGAAATTTAAAAACAACAAATTGTATTTGCAATTTTTGTTGTTTTTATAATGATTTCAAATGCTTAAGAAATATAAATTTTTTAAAATATATTTTTCAAACTTAAAATGCCTTTACAAGTTTTGATAAGAAACATAGTGTGTGTGTGTTTCGTTTTATTTTTAAAACCCGACTTAAACATTAGCTGACATTGAAATGCTTAGAAGCTTAAATACAAACAAACAAAAAAATTCATAAGAAAAAAAATTTGCGATAAATTTAAAATTTTTTATCTGGAAACCATTTCCGAAAGCCTATGAAAAGAAATTTCTATAAAAGGCCTTTACAATTAAAGGAAGGGTACAGTACGCGTTTGAATTTTCATTAGGACTGTGAAAGGGAAGTGTTGAAAGTGAAGTGAATAAATTAAAATAAAAAAAATTAAAAACTACAGGATGCTAAACAATTGTGGATTAATTTAGTATCCTGTTAGACTTTGAAAAACTATTTGATTTTTTTTTTATATTTATCATCCTTAAAGGATTAAATAATAATAAAATAAAAAGAATAAAAACAATTTAAATAAAAAATATATATGAAGGAAGAATAACAATTTTTTTTTTGTATTAAATAAAAAATAAAATAATTGCCATTTATTATAATGGCCATGGCTAATTTATATTTTTATATGCTAGTCCTGCTAATTGCAGGCTTTGCCAACTCAACTGAAATTGGTGATATTGTTGAACCTGAGGATATAGAGTGAGTGTATATGTGTATGAAAAAAGTCCTTCGTTTTTTTGTTTGTTGTAATATAAAGTGCCATAAATTTCAATTAAACAAAAGAAAAGAATAAATTTTTTTTTATTATTTTTAATAAAACAAAAGGCCTAAATTAAAATAAATTTTAATTTATTGCCTTTAAAAAAAAATAAAAATAAAAAAACATTGAAAAATGGAAAAGGGAAATAAAATGCAAACGAAAAAAAATTGCAAATAATTTTTTAAGGATATTTTTATTGAAGAAAATCATGTTAAAAAATATTGAAAATTTTTTAAAGCCTTAGTTTTGATTTTGTGGTTTGAAAAAAAATATTTAAATCAATCATAAATGTTTATTTTATTTTTTTTTTTCTTTAAAAGGACAATAAAAAGGACATTTTGAAACAATTTTTTTTTAATGAAAGTCAAATTATGCTTTTTTTATGAAAACTATTTTAAAGATACAATATTCCCTAGAATAGAATGTTTCGGAAAAAAAGCAACGTAAATCGAATTTCAATTTTTTACAAAAAAAAAATTAAAATAATTAAATTTTTATTCTATATATTGAATTTTTTTTAAAAAGGGGAAGTCCCCTGATTTTGTTTATAAACAACAAAGGCGACGTAAATCGAATGACGACGTTAATCGTAATAACGTAAATCGAGGGAATACTGTAAATCCCTGTAAATAGAATTTCATATAACTTATACTATAAGAAGCCTTTATTTATGTCCATTTTACAAACAAAAAATTCAAATAATTACATTTTTATTCTACGTATTGAATTTTTTAAAAAGGGAATTCCCCTGAGAGGAACAGAGGCGACGTAAATCGAATAACGATGCAAATCGAAGTTGAAGGGAACACAATTTTTGACGACGTTAATCGTAATAACGTAGGTTAGGTTAGGTTAGAGGACGTGCACCTGTCGGTCAATACAAGCACAGTACCCGGAGGTCGAAATTGACCCATTGTACATTGTCCTTAGGGGAAGAAGGAAATAGAGGAATCGTAATAACGTAAATCGAGGGAATACTGTAAATTGAATTTCAAATAACTTATACTATAACGTGCATTTGTTTATCTCCATTTTACAAAAAAAAAAAAATTCAAATAATTAAATTTTTATTCTATGTATTGAATTTTTAAAAAGGGAATTCCCCTGATTTTGTTTCAAAACAACAGAGGCGAAGTAAATCGAATAACGACGCAAATCGAAGTTGAAGGGAACAAAGTTTTTGATGGCGGTAATCGTAACAATGTAAATCGAGATAACCGAAATCGAGGGAATACTGTATAATTAACAAGAAAAAATGTTTTCAAAGGTTATTTGAAAGTGAAATCTTTTGAATTTAATTTAATTTTTTAAATCCAAAATTACCTATTAGATGGCAATGCGACTAAGAACCAACATTTAAGCATTTCATGTACAAAAAGTAATTTTTTTTTTGGAAACAATATGACGCCGTAAAAATTTAAATTAAAAAATATAAAAAAATTAAAAATTAATTATTAAAAATTAAATTAAAAAATATAAAAAGAAAATTTTTTTCTGCTTGAAATAGTTTCACTAACATTTTTCTTTCTAATTCCTATTTCCAGTCCTTTAATCGTTTTGGATGAAGCAAATGATAAGCAACGTGATGAAAGGCATATTTTTGGTTTCTTTAAGAAAACTCAACCGGCAGCTGAACCACAACCAGCGGCATCAGCCTATGCCCAACCAAATAGGTAAGGAAATTAAATATATTTTAAAAGTTTTTTACATCTTGAATCCATGTTTCGTTTATTGGCATATTGGATGGCAGCTCAAGCACAGTAATGTTGCCAATTACGAAAAATGGTTTTATTTATAATTACCAGCTGGCAATACAGTTTGTTGTCATTCATAATTCAAACCATAAATTTTTAAACGATTAGAAATAGAAAAAAGTTATCGAAAAACTATCAAAACGTCCTGTTCTTAACATTAAACGCATTTATTTTTCTAATTTTCTAGTGGCTTGGGCTTTAAAACCCATGTGAAAACCAGTTACAGTAATACTGGTGGAGGCTATGGTGCGTCTAGCAATTATCGTGCCCCTGGAGGCGGCTATGGTACCTATAGCAGTGGTTCTTCCTATGGTGGTTATGGTTCATCTAATCGTTATGGCGGTTACAGACCTTCAGGTGGTTATGGTAGTCCTTCAGGTGGTTATGGTAGCCCTTCAGGTGGTTATGGTAGTCCTTCAGGCGGTTATGGTTATAAGACAATGTAAGTGGAATTTTTTTAGTCTCACAATATTACAAGTAATGTGGGAATTAAGTCTTGAATTTTTAAAGTAAAATTAAATGAGGGGCAAGACAGCCCTGTATTTCTTAAGGGAAGGAAAAATTTAAGCAAATAAATTTATTGATTGTGGCAATATTTTTTTTGTTCGCCACTGTAAATTGACGTGAACATACAACACAAGACTTGGACACATGCCGTAGTGTGTTCCCGTTACGTTATGATTGATTGTAGAACCTTCGCACAGGCCACCAATGAATGCATAATAAACAAAATGGAGTCGAAAGTCTCTATTACAACTATGAAGACTTAATTCTTACTGGGTTAAAATTTAAATTTCTTTTAATTTAATATTCTTAAGAAAATATTACAAAATACTATAAGGATTATTTAATTTTATTAGTCAGAGACAAAAAAGTCTACCCCTGGGATATGGTCATACACGTGATAATGAGTTTTTAGAAAATATGTTAAATAAAGGGTAAAATAAATAAATATTTATAGAACGAAATTATCAAAATTAAATTTTTCAACAAAATTTAAAAAAATATGGAGTCTATTTTAAGGTTTCCCAGGAAAAATAAGCAAAAGGTAGCATACTTAAAGGAAATAATACGATTTTTTCTCTTTTCAAAATTGATAGCCATATGATCTGAATATGATCTGTATATGGATAAATGAAATATCCATCAAAATAGTATTTTTTATTGCCTACCTTACGGCTTTACCTAAAAATAGGCTTCTTTTTTTATTGGTTTACTAAAGAAATTTGATTAAATAATTGGGTTTTTATTTATAATTAATTAAGTACGGCCTTTTTCTAATATTTTGACTTAAAAAATTTCAGTCAAAATACCGCCCAGAGAACTATGGACTTTCTGCTTAATGCCCGCAAACAATTGCCTGCTTATGGCCAATGTCCAACATATATTTTGCCACCAAATGTAGCATACTCCTGCCAAAACAATCAATGTGAAGTAACCTGTCCGGCTACATATAGTTTCCCCGATGGTAAAACCTCATTGAAATTGGTATGCATTGAAAGAAGCTGGATTGTACGTGATTCCGTATATTTGGAAGTGCCACCTTGTCAGGCGAATTGTAAGCCACCATGTCAAAATAATGGCATATGCATAGAGCCGGGCTTATGTAAATGTTCGGAACAATTTACTGGTCCTTTATGTCAATATAAAAAGACCGTATGTGCCTCGAAAGCGCCTATACCCAAGAATTCGAAGTTAACGTGCATGAATAAGTAAGTTTTGAAGGAAAGTAACTCTTTGGGGGTTTTTTTCTAAATAAAACCTAATATTTTTAGTGTGTGCAATGCAGAGTGTATGCGTGGTTTCCGGTTTCCCGATGGCAGCACCATAACCAATATTGAATGCCAAAATGGCCAATGGATTCATACAAAGTCTGGCATGGCCAAGCCACCAGATTGTAGACGTAAGATGGACACCTTTAAGGGACATTTTTTTTACTGGATTTCATGAATTTTTCTTCTTCTTTTTGATTAGCTATTTGTGAACCGGATTGTGAAAATGGCGGCCAGTGTATATCGTTCAATGTTTGCCAGTGTTCCATGAAAGTATAGAGGCGATCATTGTCAATATAGCGTGTCCGCTTGCAATGTCACGCGTGCCAATTTCAATGGCAACTACAAGTGTTCGTATGACAGTGAATTAGCAAAATGTACTTTCGCCTGTGCCGATGTACCTGGCCTGAATGGTAGAAGGGCGGTAGCTTGGATACTGAATATAAATGTAAATATAGTGAGGGCAAGTTCTTCCCCTCACCCTTGCCTAAGTGCATATACCGTAAGTTTTCTTATATAAATTTTTATTTTCTTTTTCAATAATTTAAAACATTTCTCTCTGCTTTAGCTGCCGGCTATACCATACGTCAAGGTTCGAAAACTTCCCAGTATAGCCATCAACCAGGTAAACAGGTTATTTTAGGTGGTGGCGCTTCCTATACCTATGAATACATGACAGATCATGAGAGACTTATGGCTATATTGGCTAAATTTAAGGAATATAATACGAGAAGTGTAGGTATTTGTGTTTCATTTAAAGGATTTAATATTAATTTGCATGGATTTCATTTCTAGGAAATGTGGTCCTCCGAGGAAATCATTATTTCTCCCAGCAGCTATTCTTTGTATGCCACTGGCGATATGGATATTATCATAGATCAAACACCTAAACCATCATTCTGTACCACATGGGGTGGCAATAATATGAAGACTTTTGATGGTTTGGTATTCAAGTAAGTGGCATCATAATTGTAATATTAAACCTAAAAGTAGGCTACAAAACATAAGAAAAAACAAATTGCCTAAAAGTATGCATTTTGAAATTATTTTAAATTCTATTCTTTAGAGCTCCTTTATCCTGCTCACATACCTTGGTAATGGACAAACTGGACAACACTTTTGATGTCACATTAAAGGCTTGCCCCTATGGTTCTGGCTATGGTTGTGCCCATACCTTAAAGATATACTGGCAATCCGTTTTGTATACCTTTGAAAACCAAAGTAGGTTTATAGATTTGCAGAAAATCTCTTTCAAAATACAAAGCTAAACCCTGTTTATTTTCTTTCTAAACCAGATGGCACCATACGTTTGTATACACCCACGAAGAACCTACCCATACCCGTGCAAGTAATGGGCATGAAAGTGGTGCCCGTGGCCCAACATTTACAAATTGATTTGGAATCTATTGGCTTGCAAATCGATTGGGATCGCCATCAATATTTGGGCATACAAGCTGGTGCTGGTCTTTGGAATCGTGTTGGTGGTTTGTGTGGCTCTTTGGATGGTGATTATAAAAATGATTTGATGACCAAGACTGGGGTAAAGGTAGAGACCGTGAAATCCTTTACCGATTCATGGCGTGTGGAGGATAATACAGATTTGTGTGCCATGGAAAATAGTGCTGAATTGGATTTCGATTCCAAGTCCTGTGAGCCGGAGAAACGCAAGAAGGCTTTAAATGTATGCGAACGTTTATTGGCCAATGAGAAGCTGGAGGACTGCATAAAATCCTTTAATTTTGAAGCTTTGCTTAAGACCTGCGTGGATGATTATTGTAATTGTAATAATCAGGAGCATCCAGAGACCTGTAATTGTGATGCTTTAGCCATGTTGGCCAAGGAATGTACGTTTAAGGGTGTAAAATTGGAGCATGGATGGCGTAATTTGGAAATTTGTCGTAAGTTTTCAAGGAATTAAAATAGACGACTTTGATCCTTTAAATCTAAAGCTTTTATTCTTGCTTTCTTTAGCCATTAGCTGCAGTTATGGACGTGTTTATTTACCCTGTGGTCCTGATGTAGAGCCTACCTGTGAATCAGCCGTTCTACCTACCAAGGGCAAGTGTAACGAAGGCTGCTTCTGTCCCGAGGGCACTGTACAATACAAAGATGTTTGCATAAATCAAGAACTGTGTCCCTGTACAATGGGCGGCAAGGAATTTAAGCCCGAGGTAACCATTAAAAAGAAATGCAACACCTGCACCTGTAAGAATGGCCAATGGAAGTGTACCGATGAGCAGTGTAGTGCACGTTGTGGTGCCATAGGTGATCCTCATTATCAAACCTTTGATGGCAAACGTTTCGATTTTATGGGCAAATGCTCCTACTATTTGCTTAAGACGAAGGATCTATCCGTTGAGGCTGAGAAATGTTGCCTGTTCGGGACAAATATCGGAAAATCTGAAATTTGCCGCTGCAGAAGATCCCTCGTGTACTAAATCGGTGACCGTGAAATTTGTACAGAATAATGGTGTACCTACTAGCATTAAATTGGAACAGGGTTTGAAGACGATAATCAATGGCAAAGAGGTACTGAAATTCCCTAAGATCGTGGGTAATGGTGAAGTATTGATACGCCAGGCCAGTTCCTCATTTTTAACGGTAGAGTTCCCTGGCGGCATTAAAGTATGGTGGGATGGTGTATCTCGCGTGTACATAGATGCACCGCCCAGTTATAGAAATAAAACCTCAGGCTTGTGTGGTACCTTTAATTCTAATACCCAAGATGACTTCTTAACGCCTGAAGGTGATATTGAAACCGCTGTGGAACCATTTGCCGATAAATGGCGTACCAAGGACACTTGCGACTTTTTGTCACAGACACCCAGTACTCCACATCCCTGTACAGCTCATCCAGAACGTAAAGCAGAGGCAGAGAAATATTGTAATTGGATTACAGATGATATATTCCAGGATTGCCATTGGACTGTGGAACCGGAAGCAGTATTATGAAGATTGTCTGTATGATGTGTGTGCCTGTGAAGGTGAACCCTCCAAATGTTTCTGTCCCATATTATCGGCCTATGGCGCCGAGTGTATGAGACAAGGCATTAAGACTGGCTGGCGTTTAGCGGTCAAGGAGTGTGGTATGTTTCTAGTTGACCTTTAACCTTTGAAGGTTTTTTTTAAAAATCATTTTTCTCTCTCTCTCTATTGTTTAGCTGTTAAAGAAGTTCGTCCAGGCTCTAAATATTTAGATTTATGCACCTGCACTAATGGCTTATGGGAATGTGAAGATGCTGAGGCTGGCGATGATGTCAAGTATCCGCCATCCTCTGAATTGCGCGCTGAGTGCAATAGTCGTCCTTATGCGGAGTTCTCCAAGTGTGTGCCAAAAGAGCCTAAAACATGCAAAAATATGCATGACTATAAACCAGAACTGGATGAGTGTGTGCCCGGCTGCCAGTGCATGGCGGATTATGTATACGATACCGCTTTGAAGATGTGTGTTCTGCCAGAGAAATGTTCGTGTCATCATGGTGGCAAGAGTTATAATGACGGTGAACAAATTAAGGAGGATTGCAATACCTGGTAAGTGTTTGTCATTGAAAAAAAAACAAACAAAAACAACAAAAAAGAATCTAAAAACAGAAGGATGGAGAGAATGGCAGAACGAATGAAATAAAATTCAATATAAAACGTGCGTATGTGTTATTTTGTCCACTCATTTTAGTGTTTGTCAAGCTGGTAATTGGAAATGCTCTACGAATGGCTGCGAATCCACTTGCTTCTGTTTGGGGTGATTCCCACTTTACAACATTCGATCAACATGACTTTGATTTTCAAGGGGCCTGCGATTATGTACTGGCCAAAGGTGTGGCTGGCAATGGTGATGGCTTTTGCCATTACCATACAAAACGTATTGTGCGGCACCATGGGTGTTACCTGTTCTAAATCAGTGGAGATTACCCTAAGCGGTACGGTTCAAGATACTTTAACACTTACAAGTGATGCATCTTATCTGGAGGATACCAACAATTCCATAATGAACAGTAAGTCGTATCTAATACAATACAAAACGTTTGGTGTTATACTCTTCCTTTCTATGCATTCCATAGAACTACGCGATACCATTAATACGAAAGCCCATGGTGCTTTCCATGTGTATAAGGCTGGCGTATTTATTGTCATCGAAGTCTTGCCATTGCATTTGCAAATCAAATGGGATGAGGGTACGCGTGTGTATGTTAAACTGGGCAATGAATGGAAGAATAAGGTTGGCGGTTTGTGTGGCAACTACAATGACAATGCCATGGATGATATGCAAACACCCTCACAATCATTGGAAACCAGTCCATTAATATTCGGTCATTCGTGGCGTGTGCAAAAGTATTGTGAACAGCCGAAAAAACCCATTGATGCATGCAAAGAACATCCTCAACGCGAAACATGGGCCCAATTGAAATGTGGCGTTCTTAAATCCAATCTTTTTAAGGTAATGTTTATTTATGGCTTAAATCTTTGCAGCTCACACGCTCACACACTCACACACACACATGTATGTACACGTACTTTTTGGAGGGGGGGGGGGGGGTTTGATTATACAGGGAAAAAGGACCAAAAAAAAGAAAACGAAACAAAAGGAAACAAAACGAACACAGGCTTTTTGAATGTTAAAGGAAAAGCTATAAATTAAGATTTAAGCCTTTAGTAGCATAAAGTTTGATCAAAACAAAGCAAATTCATTCATTTTCTATGGGAAAATTTAAGTGCTTTTTTTCTAGGTTTGGTACTTTTTTTCAGTTGACAAAATAATTGTTTTCTTAGTATTTTTTTTTCTTTTCAAATGAGATTTTTTATAACAAAATTTTTCCTAGTTAAAGTACTTTCTATATAAATTTGGTACTTTTTGACAACGAAAAAGTCCTAAAGTGAAAATGTGTATAGTTTAAAGGACTTTTATTCGCTATCCTTGTTATAAAATGGTCATTTATCACAGTAGGAAAGCTGTGAAATTCTAAAATCACATGGATAGCGGGTCATAGTGGCATTTACAGAAAGTGCTGAGTGGGCAAATTGGCCAGATATTGTACAACTTTCAGGAGGAAAGTTCTCTACAATGGGAACTTTAACTTAGAATTGAGTGTAAGGGATAAAAACAAGCTAGAACAGTAAATACGACCAATGCTGGATGGAAAATGCTGGGAAATTTTACAGAAACTTTAAAGGAAACATTAAAATATCTTCCAGGGAGATAAATTTCCCTGAACTGTCAAACTAAATGGCTTTAACAGAAGTTTCGAATGATTATGGCACTAGAGAAAAGGAAAGAATTTGGCCAGACACTTAGCCTAAGTGGTATATATGCTCTTAAATCCAAAGCCACTTTAAATTGCATTGGGTTTCCCATGGAAGGAGAAGTTTACTGTCCATAACCCTTATGTTTATTGACAATATAAAGGTATTGTTGATAACAAAACCTTTCTAAGAGTGTTTTTTTCATTTTTCTGAAACCATTTTGGGATGATTTCTTATATGGATTGAGTGGTTAAAAGGTCATTGACCTGTTCTTTGACTTTCAAGAAACATTGTCTCTTTAACAATCTAATCTAAGGTTAATAAAGATTGGCATGAACTCTTCCACTGGGGAAGTTAGTCGAAAGCAAACAATTATAGAAATCAACCCGGTGGACTCTAGTTGGAAAAGTAACGAATAGAAAGAAATTCGTTTGTTTAAGAGAACTCTGGTTTATTTGGCTTTGGGTGTCCATAAGTGTTGGTATCTATTGAAGTTTAAAATTAAAAAACGAAAGAAAACAATTTAATAATCATTCACAGTCATTATAATTTTTTTATAATATCAGGCAATTATTATTAAACTTTCATCCTTCCGTTAGGCAGTCTGGCGTCTGCAATGGTTCTTCCGTTTTAAGGAATGTGTGCAGTGCACTGAACAATTTAAAAGTGACGGGGATTCTTTTCTTTTATTTTTTTCTTATGCCTTCCGGTTTCTCTTGTTGCACATTAGAATTTTTAACATTTTAATATTCATGACGCTGGTATTATTGAATACTTTCATTACACAATTTTATTTCCCTTTCACAACCAACCATTCATTCTATTTCTATAAATTTCTATTGTCTTCTAACGTGTGGATAGGTAAAGAGTAGAATAGAAGGAGACCAGGGACCAGGGACAAGTACAAGTATTATAATTTGAATCATTTGATTGTAATGTAATTAAAATTCCTACCTTTTTATTGTTGTATTCTTAACGTTGATGCTCTCATTTCATATCCTCCATATAATTTTAGCAATGTGGTGGCAGTTTTTTATTTTTGTTTTAATTTCTTGTGTTGGTTTTTCTTCTTATTGTTTGTTCATTTTTACAGGAGTGTCATGCTGAAGTGCCAGTTGAAATGTATTTAAAACGTTGTATATTCGATACCTGCGCCTGTGATCAGGGTGGCGATTGTGAGTGCTTGTGTACAGCAGTGGCGGCCTATTCACATGCCTGTTCGCAAAAGGGCATCAACATTAGATGGCGTACACCACATTTCTGTCGTAAGTACAATTGAATTGAATTATATTTACACACAGACACACATATATACTCTGTGTTATATAAGGTTTATAAATATTTTCAAGTAGCTTTGGGTTATAGGTTTCAGCCTTGGTAGAGAATACGAAAAAAATAGCAGGAAAAAAACATGTTGCATATGGAATACTTGAACCTGCCTTACATAGCAGCTCATAAGCATCATCATCACGATGATGATGATAATCATGTTTGATGATGTCGATGTTGTAGTCGTTGTCGATGTCGTGCCTGTTGTACTATTGTTTTCAATTATTCATTATGGAAAATCGTCACATACTTGTCGTACACTTCATATGTTCATTGTTCTGAAGCCTTGTTTCCTTGCCTTTCATTTTGGATTTTACAAAAGGATTCCTTTATGTTTTTTACTTGCTTGCCTGCCATCCTGCCTGGTTGGCTCTTTCTTCCTTCTTTGCTGTGCTGTATTGGCAGCTGCATTTCAAACACACACATACACATAAAAAAATTCCCCAAAAACTTTTGCCAGTTAAAGAGTATAGAACGACAGGGCTTAAATGGAAGAAAAAAACTTGCAAATATTGTTCAATATGTTGCCATTGTTTGACAGTTTGGTATGTTTTGTACAGCCCTCCACCCTCTCTGTGCCAGTACCTTCAACAAGAGAAAAGCTATTGCATGTTGCTTGCACCTTTTTTTCGAATACCTTTTTCGTTTTTGTTACATTCATTGTTACGTTGTTGTAGAAATCTGAAGTGCTCTTCTCTCTCTATAGTTTTTAATAGATTCTTAAAGACTTTGGTACTGCAGGGTATATCCGACATATGTGCTGAGAGTATATTCATCCATGGAACATTAGTTGATTTGTATAATCTTATAATCGTTATGTGGTTATAAGAGATTTTTTTTTTGTTATTATTGTTATAGTAGTAGTAGTAGTTGTTGTAGTTGTAGATGGGTACTCGGAAATTTGTCATTAAGCTGGGAATTTTATTGAAAAGGTAATCAGCAGAGTATTAAGTTGTAGACAATTTTTAAGGAGACTCTTCTATCCTCTCTTCTTTTTTTTATTTTTTGATGGAAAGCATAGATTTTTGTTGGAAATTAAGTTAATTGAATGAAATTGATTTTCTAAAAAGAGGAATAAAATTAAAAAACGAGGGTTGGTTAGTATAGATTATAAAATTTTAGAAAAATAGTTTTTAAAATTGGAGAAAACAAACTTAAAAACACTAATAAACGTAAATGTGGTCAAAAATATAGCAGACCCTAAACAACAATACCATTTTTTTTCATTGATGTTGGAAAACTCCAACCTAACCTAGCACAATTCATATGCAAAACAGTTTGCTCTACGAAGAAATCTTAAATAGGAAAATACCAAACCATTCTAGTATAGAATTGGAAAGGATTCCAGCACACTAAGCGTCCCATTGTCATATCACACGAACCCACAGTTTACCTGGCAATAACTAATCAATCGGTCTCGACAATCATCAAGAGGGCTTCTCAACAAAGCGTAACTTCCTTAGATCAGACCAGGAAAACTGGTGACAAAGATGTCCATACGATCCAGTTTAAATAACTGTTGGTTACGATTCACATCTAATTTACAGATTCTTGCACCGCTCAGCAGCAAATGCCAAACAGTTTCAATCTGAAGATATTGCTAGTAATTGAACAATCCTTATACTATGTTCAGATATCCGCTTTTATTGAGTCAATATCCGGTTAATTGAGTACAATATTTTAAGTGGTCAGGCATAATAATATACGCAATTCACATACATACATAATTGGCCAGTACAACCCTTCAGTCAGGATTACGACCTAGCTTCTCACACCACTTATGTTGTGTGGGTTAATTTTATACATGAGTGGCGGGACCTACAGTTGAAAGTCGACTCCGAACGACAGATTTTTCAGAAGCTTTTCATGGCAATTTTTACTCTCAGAGTCTTTGCCAGAAATCTACTGAGAGGAAGTTGCCGAAACAATTTTTTTCGTTTTGATGTCTGACATGGGCTTTTCGTCTAATAAGCCAACACACTACCTATTAGACCACGGCGACTTCATACGCAATTCAACTTACACAATATTCATTTGACAGTTGGTAAACAATGCTCAATGTTGCTCAATAATGGCGTTTATTGCGATCTACGGAATAAAGGGTGAATATCTGAACACCATATTACACTGGGTTAATTCTGGAGCATAATTTAAAGGCATGGCCTCACTTGAGGCACGCTACCGTCGACAATAAGTTGAAGATAGCCTACTTTATTCTCAAGTCTAGAATTCGTAGATTTTGACAGAATACACGGAGCTAGCCTGGCGTTCAAATAGAATAAAGAAATGCTTAAAAGGACGTTAACTGGGATGGATTTTATAGGAATAGATCCCAACTCAATCGTAAGTTCTCCTTACCCGATTTTTTCCCTTACTATGGATCTAGGAAATCAATCTACCACGGTTCAAAACCGATATACTATCTCTGTGTTATTGCTTATTGTCTTATAAGAAGGTATTCCTTTGAAAAATTGCTATTGTAGCCACCATAGCCACCAATTTCTTTTAGATTCTTCATATTCTTTCGCCCCTACTTAATACATTTCAATTTCCATTTCTAGCCATGCAATGTGATCCCCATTGTTCGGAATACAAATCCTGTACACCGGCTTGCGCCTTGGAGACCTGTGATAATTTCTTGGATCAAAGTTTCGGCGAACATATGTGCAAATCGGAGAACTGCATTGAAGGCTGTCACATTAAACCCTGCGATGAAGGCATGATCTATTTGAATGACACCTACAAAGATTGTGTACCCAAATCTGAATGTAAACCCATCTGCATGATTAAGGAGGGCAAGACCTACTATGAGGGTGAAATAACCTATCAGGATGAATGTGCCACTTGCAGATGTTCAAAGAAGAAGGAAGTATGCAGTGGTGTTAAATGTGCTGAAGAAGTTAGCACTGAAAAAATTATAGTTGAGGGCACAACCATTGTATCGGGAGATCAAGAACAACCCAAGTGCAGCAGGGGGTGGACTAGATGGTACGATGAGGATCATGACGCTTCGGGCAAGGTGGTGCGTTTGAATGATGACGAGAGTTTGCCTCGTTATGACCCCAATGAACGTATATTTGGTACATGCAAGAAGCAATACATGAAGAAAATTGAATGCCGTGTAGTAGGCTCACACGAGTCCTCCGATTTTATGGATGAAAATGTCAATTGTAATCTACAAGATGGTTTATCCTGCATAGGCCAGTGTCATGACTATGAGTTGAGAGTGTTCTGTGAATGTGAAGAGGAGCAGATAACAACACCCAAGCCTACAGAAAAGCCTGAAACAGGCAAGGCCTGCGATACAGTTATTGCTGAGTACAAGGAGTATCCAGGAGATTGCCATAAATTCTTGCATTGCCAACCTAAATCGAATGGCGACTGGCATTATGTGGAGAAGACCTGTGGCGATAGCATGATGTTCAATCCCATAATGAATGTATGCGATCATATTGCAATGGTACAGGAAATCAAGCCCATATGTGATGATGAAGAAAGGCTAGAAAAACTTAAAGAATGTCCCGAAGGTCAAGTTATGTCCGAATGTGCTAATCAGTGTGAATATGCCTGTCATTTCTATGCAACCGTAAGTGCTTTCTGGTTACAAATCTTTCAAGATTTTTTTAATTTTAATTTCTTAAAAATTTTTTCCTTAAAGAGCTTACAATTACGTGGCCTGTGTGAGAAGGGTGAACATTGCAAACCAGGCTGTGTGGATAAGGATCGTCCTGATTGTCCTGCTTTGGGTAAATACTGGCGTGATGAGAATACTTGTGTGGAAGTGGATCAGTGTCCTTGCATGGATAAGACGGAGACATATGTCCAACCCCATATGCCTTTCATAGGCGAATGGGAAGTTTGCCAGTGTATCGACAATGCCTACACATGTGTGCCCACTAAAATTGTCGAGCCCACTAAAGCACCGGTTACTGATGTTACCCTTGTGTCTAACAATATTACCGTTATACCGATAACCGTAACACCACCCAAGCGTTGTGATCCAGAACTGTAAGTTTAGGGGAAAAAAAAAAGAAGTGAAGTAACAAAGCTTTACTTAACGTGGTCCTCCTCTCTTTTCAGCTTAATACCTGTTATTGAAGGCGAAGAACCTTTACCGGACTCAATATTCAGTTCAAGCTCTACTTTAGGTCCCAAATATTCACCTCATTTGGGCCGATTAAGGAAAGATCTTAAAGAGAAAACTGGAGCCTGGTCACCTATGATTAATGATCAAATGCAGTATTTGCAAATCACTTTGCCCGAGCAACAGCCTTTGTTTGGCGTTGTCATGGCCGGTAATACCGATTTCGATAACTATGTGACACTGTTTAAGGTAAACAATTTTGATTCAAAAGAAAATCTTGCCATAATTTTAAAATTCTCTCCCGTTGTAGATTTTATACAGCCATGATGGTGAGGCCTATCACTATTTGGTGGATGAAACTGACAAGCCTCAAATGTTTAATGGCCCCTTGGACTCACGTTCACCTGTGCAGACCCTCTTTAAAATACCCATTGAAGCGAAATCATTGCGTATTTATCCACTCAAATGGCATAATTCGATAGCCATGCGTGTAGAACTTTTGGGTTGTGGTGTACCACCCACTACCACACCGATTGTGCCCGCCATAACTGAGGCTCCTACCAAGACCACACCCTCCACCGAACATCCCATAGTTATAGTGGACGAATTACAATGTACCGATAAAATGGGTGTAGAAAACTGGTTTAATGACCGCCAAACAGGTTAAGGCCAGCAGTATTTGGCAATTACCTAAACCTGCCAAGAAACCGCGTCTCATTGATCTTCTGAAATTATCCTCACCCGTGGGTTGGAAGCCGGTTGTTAATACGCCCAATGAATACATTGAATTTGATTTCCTAGAGCCACGTAATATATCCGGTTTTATAACCAAAGGTGGTCCTGATGGTTGGGTTACTGGCTACTAGGGTTTTGTTTTCGAAAAATAAACTCATCTGGAATAAGGTATTGAATTTGGAGGGTCAACCCAAGATATTCCCAGCTAATCATGATAAGACCACCGAGCAAGCCAATTACTTTAAGACACCTATACTGACGCAATATATTAAGCTGTCTCCCGCTAAATGGCAGGAGAATATTAATATGAGGGTAGAGCCAATTGGTTGCTTCCAAAATTATCGTAAGTATATGAAAGGAAATTTAAAAAGACCTAATCTAACCTGTTCTCTCCTCCCTTTTTTTCCCAAACAGCTGAGACCAAGGAGAATATAGTGGTGGTGGATAAGCCCATTCAACCAGCATGTTTGGCTTGTGACGGCTTAACGGATATACCTGATGGCTATGGCAAATGTAAATGTGAAAATGGTTTATTCTGGGATGGTACAACTTGTGTCCAAAGCAATTTGTGTCCCTGTGTGGAGAATTATATCAGGTACTGTTCCCTCTATTCTCTCTCTCACTTTTTCAAACCTTGAAAATAAGTTTGGTTTCCTAATGTATTCTAATGTATCCCTGTCTAGCTATCCCATTGGCTCCAAATTCGAAAACAAAGACTGTGAAGAGTGTGTTTGTGTTTTGGGTGGCCATAGCAGTTGCAAGCCCAAGAAATGTCCTCCCTGTGATAATAAAGATTTGCGTCCTGTGGTGGCAGCTGGCTGCTATTGTAAATGTGAACCTTGTCCCAAGCATCAGAAACTATGTCGCTCTAGTGGTGACTGCATTCCCGAGGTCTTATGGTGCAACGGCGTTAGAGATTGTGAAGATGATGAAGATGACACATGTCAAGACAAGTTTCGTGGTAACACCACGTCCCATCATACAACGAAATGAAAGTAAGTTTCAGGATTACAAAAATAAAAAAAGTTGTTTTCTAACCTAATTTCTAAAATCTAAATTTCTAGCTGAGGTTATAACCTGCCCGGCGCCTGAATGTCCACCTAAGATGAAAATGAAAATCACTGAGAAGAAACAACGTAAAATGTCCAGCATGTTTACCTCCACGTAAGTTTGCTAGCCTTAAACCTTCGCCACCTTTCTCGTTAAGTAAAATCGAACCTTTTCCTTCTGTTTTTAGGTTCAACAAAAAGGTTGTCATTAAAAACGATGGCAATAAGATTACCAAGATGAAGTTTATCTCATCCTCTGAAGAGTATTTGGATAAACCAGGCGATTCACAAAACTTTATACAAGAAGATGAATGTGCTGAATTTACTTGTGTGCCCATACGTGAGGTGGTTGTCCAAAAGAATGAATCGATAACCTGCTCAGAACCCAAATGTCCGGCCAACTATATGATCGAATTGGATATGTCGGCTTCAAAACCTAATGAGTGTCCCACGTTATACTTGTGTTTTGAAAACCCAATAAGGATGATGTATGCGAAATTAGTGGCAAAACATTTACAACATTTGATGGCACCGAATTTAAATATGATACCTGCAGTCATATCTTGGCAAGGGATTTGGTCAATTCCACTTGGGCTATATCAGGTAACGTTTGGAAAATTTTAAACTTTTAAAGAGAAAACTTAATGCTTTTTTTCTTTCATTTTAGTAGTTCACCTCCAATGCACAGATGAGACACGTAAATTCTGCCGCAAGACCATTACCATAAAGGACTTTGAGAAACATGCCGTACTCACCATAATGCCCAACATGCGTGTCAACTTTAATGGCTTTGAATACAGTGTACAGCAATTGATCAATTCGCCTATATGTAAAGCCTCCTTTGTACTCTCCCAGCCGGGTAATACCGTGTTGGTAGTGTCCCCTACGCGGGGCTTCTGGGTCCTATACGATGACATTGGTTACATTAAGATTGGCATGTCCTCGAAATTCATTAAAACTGTTGATGGCTTGTGTGGTTATTATGATGGCAATGCCAACAATGATAAGCGTGCCCCAGATGGCACAGTGCTAGCAAATACGGTGAAATTCGGTGACAGCTGGTTTGACAAGAAGACACCCAAAGATGAATGTTATGCACAAACTTGTCCATTGGCCTTTACAAAAGAAGGCTTTAGCCTTATGCAATACCATTAAGTAAGTGATCCATAAGGGAGGAGGAGGAGGATGTTGAACAAAACTTTTCTTTTTGTTAAGAAAGTTTCTGTTTTGAAGGAGTTTAAGCATGTTTTTGTGTTTTCTTGTTGCAGGCATCCAACATTTTTGAAATGTGGCAAGTCGGTCAATTATAAACAATTCGTTAGTAAATGTATGGAAACCACTTGTGAATGCCTAAAGGCCAATGATGGTGATGCAAATACATGCAAATGCAACATTTTGCAAGATTTTGTTAAAAAATGTCTCACAGTTAATCCCAATGTACAATTGGCCACATGGCGTGCAGTACATCAATGTGGTAAGTAAGCACACAGTACACTGAACGCTATACTACAGAGAGTACAAGGGAACAAAATACGAAAGCAAATGGAAATTCTTTTCTTTCCTTTTCATTCCTTTCCTGTGTTGTTTTGTTTGTTACTTAAACTAAGCGAGAGAGAGAGAGAGAAAAATCATTTTTTTTTTCTTTTAGAAATTTCCTGCCCAGCTCCTTTGGTTCACTCAGACTGTTACAAGCGCCGCTGTGAACCTTCTTGCGATACACTGAACAGTGATGATTGTCCGGTCATTGAAGATGCCTGCTTCTCAGGCTGTTATTGCCCGGAGGGTAAGGTACGTAAGGGTAATACTTGTGTGCCTATAGCCGAGTGCAAGGATTGTGTTTGCAATACCATTGGCTCAACGAAATACTTTACTTATGATCGCAATAAGTTCACTTTCAACGGCAACTGTACTTATTTGCTAAGCAGGGACATTGTTTTGCCTGGCGTCCATACCTTCCAGGTAAGTTTTCGTTTATTATCGTTTTTACCTTGAATTTAAAAATAAAAACCGTTTACCTTTCTCAAACCAGGTCTATGTCAGCATGGATGACTGCCATAAGTTAGGGCAAACTATCTGCACCCGAGCACTCTAGCTGTGCCAAGTCTTTGCACGTATTAAACGGTGACCATGTCATACACATTCAACGGCAAGCAGGCAATCCTAAGGCCTTACAAACCTTTGTCGATGGTTTTGAGGTAAAGAAAATGCCTTATAAGGATACTTGGATCAACTTTAAAGGAGATACCTGGCAAGGAATTAATTCTCAACTTGCCTGAAGCCCATGTGGAACTTAAGGCCGCCTTTGATGATTTGATTTTCTCCATTGGCGTGCCCAGCGTTAAGTATGGCAGCAAAATGGAAGGGTCTATGTGGCGATTGTGATGGCAATCCCAATAATGATTTGCAAGAGAACCCCGCCAAAAAGAAAAACAGAAAACCCTAGCCAAGAGCTGGTGGATATTATCAACTCCTGGCAAGCGGATGAGCCTAAATTGGGTTTGGATCCCAATGAGTGTTTGAG
This sequence comes from Sarcophaga peregrina, assembly GCA_014635995.1. Classification (NCBI taxonomy): domain Eukaryota; kingdom Metazoa; phylum Arthropoda; class Insecta; order Diptera; family Sarcophagidae; genus Sarcophaga; species Sarcophaga peregrina. The sequence continues at coordinate 8,633,041 of CM025792.1, read as the reverse complement.
TGAAACCGATGTCGAAGAAGAATGTTTGCCTTTGCCACCGGAAACAGATCCCTGTATGGTTTTGTTCAATGATGATATCTTTGGCAAATGCAATCAGATTGTGGATCCTTTGCCTTACATTTCGGCCTGCCAGCAGGATATGTGCAAGCCAGGTAATACGCAAAAGGGTTCTTGTGATACCCTAAATGCCTATGCCAAGGAATGTAATGCCCAGGGTATTTGTTTGAATTGGCGTTCACCTGATCTCTGTCCCTATGACTGTCCCAGTGATATGATTTATGAAGCCTGTGGCTGTGCCAAATCGTGTGAAACTTTAGAGCATCTAAATGAATTCCAGGCAGTTAATATGAAGACGAATTCCATCATTAATACTGTTACCACTGATGAGTTGTGTCCTGTCGCCGAACGTTTTGAGGGCTGTTTCTGTCCTCCCGGCAAGGTTATGGAAAAGGGCAAATGCATAAGCGAGGAATTGTGTGTTAAATGTGAGGATGCGGATCATATACCCGGTGAGAGATGGCAAAAGGATAACTGCACTGAGTGTCTATGCGATAAGAATGGCAAGACCCAGTGTGTGGAACGCAAATGCTTGGTAGAGGAGAACATCTGTGCCGAGGGTTATATGCCTCAGAAGAAAATTTCAGATGATTTATGTTGTCCCCGTTATATCTGTGTGCCTGAACCCAAATTGCCACCTGCCAAGATATGTCTGGAACCTTTAATGCCTGTATGTGGTCCAGGACAATTCAAAAAACAGAAAACGGGAGCAGATGGCTGTCCTCAGTACATATGTGGTAAGTTCTAGCAGGTCCTCATTCCAGTAAGGCATTAATTTTCTATAATTTTCCCTTCCGTAGAATGTAAACCCAAGGAAGAGTGTGATGTTTTAGTGCCACCCACTTTGAAACCTGGTGAGAAATTGATTAAAGAAGAAGAAGGCTGTTGCCCCACGCAAAAGGTGGTGTGTGATAAGTCCACTTGCCCTGCGAAACCATCAACCTGTGTTGAAGAATTCTATGAGGTTTATGAGAAACAAGAACCACTCGACTGCTGTCCCACATACTACTGTGGTCCACCGAAAGATGAGTGCATTGTCGAATATGTTCCAGGCAAAAAATTCACCAAGAAACTCAATGAGAAATGGACGCATCCCACAGATCCTTGCAAGCACGAACAATGTACCTATGGACCTAATAACACACCACAAGTTTTAACCAATCAAGAGATTTGTGATAATAAATGCGCTCCCGGCTTTGAATATATGATACGTGACATTAGCAAATGTTGTGGCGAATGTATTCAAACACAGTGTGTGTTTGAAGGCCAGCTATTTGAACCTTTGCAACAATGGATATCCGAAGATAATTGCACTTCTTATACTTGTGCCCAGAAAAATGGTCTTTTAATGGTTAGTTCCGTGCGGGAATCCTGTCCAGATGTTAGCCTATGCCCCGAACATTTGTTATACAAAAAAGAGGGCAGCTGTTGTCCCATATGCAAGGAGGAACCAGTCAAAGAAGATTTCTGTAAGTCAAGGACTTTTTTGCACAATTGTTTGTGACATGTTAAGTTTCTTTTGCTTGTTGTTTTAGCCACCTGTTTGCCTGTATCCTTGGCCGAACCCGAAACCGAATATTTGATTAAGGTTTTGAAACCCTCACACGGCAACTGTGTTAACAAACAACCCATTAAAGGCTTTACCGAATGTCATGGTGCCTGTAATTCTGGCTCCAAGTATAACAAACGTAAGCTTTAGTTTTAGAACTACGAAACATCGAAAATCTTTTTTCAACTTCTATTCTATTTTGGTATTTTTAGTTACTTTGGCCCAGGACAAAATTTGTCACTGTTGCAGTATTAAATCTTACAAAACGATTGCCGTACAGCTTACTTGTGATGATGGCTTTACCTTCAATAAGGAATTGGAAATACCAGACTCTTGCGGTTGTCTACCCTGCTCAGATTCTACAGAATTTTCAGGCAAAAACGGTTTCTACGCTTTACCCATGGCAGAATTCATTAGACGTTAATGGAGCCTTATAAGTAAGAACCAACCAATACTATTGTGACTCGGGCTTATTGTTTATAGAAAATCTACATAGTTTTAAGGACTTCATTTTGTTAAAAAAAAATATCATTTTTTATAATTAATTGTAAAGGAAATTAGTTTCTAAGTTTAAATTTAATAAAAATGAAAAGCAAATTTGAAAAAATATAAATGCCACGCCCACAATTTTAGTTGAGACTCATACATACATACATACATAATTGGCCATTACAAGCCTTCAGTCAGGATTACGACCTAGCTTCTCACACCACTTATGTTGTGTGCGTTAATTTTTATACATGAGTGGCGGGACCTACAGTTTAAAGTCGACTCCGAACGACAGATTTTTGATAAGCTTTTCATGGCAATTTTTACTCTCAGAGTCTTTGCCAGAAATCTGCTAAGGAAGTCGCCGGAGAAATATTTTTCGTTTTGATGTCTAACCTAGTTGAGACTTATGGAACAGAGAAACTAGGGAATTATTAGTCCCCTGTTGGCCTGACGACACAAAAATCTTTTTCGTAGTCCTAATATTTTTTTCGACACATAATAAATAATGACAGATACACACAGCATTGCCATTTACAAAGTTTTTTCGTTTTTTTTAACAGAGACGCCAAACTATGGTATTTTCTTTTAAAATTTTGGTACTTTCAGAGAAAGTACTTTTTGGAAAAACAAGTTAAATAGTGTCACAAAAAGAAGTTACTGGCAATGCTGGACTCACAACACAATATTCAGTTGGGCAACTCCCAACCGTGACAGTAAAATCTGGGAACCCAGCTGTTGATTTGAATGTCAAAGACTACACACACACAGCTGAGAACCCAACTGTTGATTTGAATGTCCAAAGACTACACACACACAAATTTTCTACAACTACACAGTAAATGACGAACATATCTCAATATTAAATTAGGAAACTTGCCGGACAATAACAGCAAACAGTAGATAATACACATGACCAGCAGACATCCTGTATTCATATTACCGAGAGAAACCAGACAGTGCGAAATAATTTCAAAAACAGAAATGTACACCTAGAAAGTATTCAAACGGCTTTTCCAAGACGACAGTAAAATTCCAACGAAATGCTGTAGAAATCCTAAATCCTATTATATTAGCAACTAAAGACAATATTAAACAAGATCTTGATGAATTTTCAAATTTACTACTTTTCTACTTCTACTTTTAAGTAAAGAAAAAAAAAATTTAGGCCAAAAGGGCCAGAACCACACAGAATTTACTTCAAAGTTTATTTAAATGTTTTTTCTTTTGTTTTCTTTTCTTTATTACCGTGTGATAATGTATTGGAAATTCTTACCTTAATTTCGTATCTTGAAATCTTGAAATTTTGTAATGCGTGTTGTTGTTATGTGTGTGTGTAATGAGAAAATAATAATTGTTAGTAGCTTATAATTGATGCCTAATCTTGTTTTAGGCACCAGCATATTAACCAAAGCAGAAGAACGGATTGAATTTGTTTTACATTTGCAAAGATATAAAGACTTTACTGATAAGAAAGTCTCAAGGCTTCATTCACCAAGGATTCCAATAAGAAAATCCTCTAGTATAGGAAGAAAAGTTTACAGATTAATTAATTATTAACAAAATATTTATAAATTTACTTTTATTTGTTGTACTATACTATGTTAACGAAACTGGTCATCGATTGTTGCTTATAATTCTTTCACAACCTTTGGACCAGCCACCATATTAACTTCTCTGCAACTTCTTCACAAAGCTGTAGAGGATAAACTTGATTGAATTGAGTTTATTATACAGGCTTTAACCAGGATTTCAATAAGATAAACCTCTAAAAGCATAAGAAAAAAAATTAAAGATTAGATTAATAAATTAAATATTTAAACTATTTAGTACTACATTTACTTCTACATTTACACTACAAATAAGGATCAATATCTTTTGATTGTCGTTGGGCTTCCGATTCAACGCCCACAGCACATGCCATTAAAGCATTAACACTTTGCTCTTCGCCTGCCTTATAAATGTAACCATTTGCCTTGTCTATATGGTTTCGTAAACGCAGCATACTTTCGGTATTTCTAGAATCCAACAATTGGAAAGAAACCAAAGAGTAATCTTCAACCATGGAACATATGGCAGCATTTAGTTTTTTATATTTCTTCAAAGCCGGTGTATCATCTAAGGCCTCCAATAGATATTTTAAATCCAAGACATCTGTATAGAAATCTAAATTAAATTGCAGCTTATCTTCGTGTTTCTTAAGCAAATCGGCTTTGGACAATACATTAACATGCGGCAAGCCCATGCGCAACATCATATTCAAGGCTAGGAGTAGTGTGGATACAAATTTCGCTGGTTCTGAACAATAATGGGAATCAATAAGATTAATGGTTACCAAATGATAGCCCTCCCTTTCCAATCTTTCGAATATTTTTGACATGGCAGTATGATGTGTATATAGCTCAACCTGTCCGGGACAATCAAAGAAGAAATAATTACATTTGGCCGATTGCTTGCGGAGGTTAGGCAAGAGCCAGTCTTCGAAATGTTCCTCCAAAAACTCGGCACAATACATGAGAGCACCATTTGGACCCAAGTGCATATTGTCCATGACATCTTGCACTGTAATTAGTTCCATAACATCTATTGTGGCCGTGTATTCCATATTCTCATTGGCCGGGTCCAGGTTAACAATGGCGACGCTACGACCCAATTCCTGATAGAACTTGAAAGCATTTTCACAATATGTCGTCTTACCACTACCAGGAGGACCCACAATTAGTTGACCATACAGTGGATTGGTGAATTTCAATTTAGCTGGTTGTAACATTCATAAAATAATTATTTTTTCAAAAATTTTTGCAAATTATCGAAAATTTTCTCCCGAACCGAACGTGCACAGACAAATTTTCGCGGAAAACTGAGCGTCTATTGGAAAATAGGAAGTGTTCGTATAATTTGGCAACTAAATATGGCGATTAAAATTGTGTTGCCAGATTATGTGCTATGAACGAACCATTCAAAAATAAACTACATTGAATACTTACCGTTATGTGAAGGTGTGTTATTTCTTTATTCTTTCTTATTGAATTCGTTTACGTAGTGTTACTATTAGGCCAGCAGATTCTTTTTATTACAATTTGAATTTATTTAAAAAAAATTTTATTTTCTGGCAACATTATTTATAATTATAGACTTGCCAATCTTTTCATATTCTATTTACCTCCATATTTGGTCATTTAGCTGCGGCGAATTATGAAGACCAAAGAAAAGAAAAATACAATTTTTATATTTTATCTTCAGTCGGCGGCGAGACGTTAAAGTGTATAAATTTATAAGTGTTTTTGATAGTGTTTATTATAAATTAAAATAAGCATAAATCTATATATTTTTTACATAATTTATTTTTACAAATAATTTTTTAATAAGATTTTAATTTATAACTGCCAAAAAAAGTTTATTAAAAGTAAACGAATAATAAAAGCAAAGAAAAAAAAGAAAGGAACATGGCGCAGCAACAACAACCAGCCTACGAAAATAGTAAGACAGTTTATTTTTATCTCTGCTTTCCTCTCACTTTTTTTTTTTTGTTAGTGCAATTTTTTTTTTTTTGTTGCCGACACTTTCCGCTTAAACAATAGGAAATTAGTCACAACGTTAGGAAGCACAAGCATAACTTAAAAAAAAAGAGATTTTATTTTTATCGTCTATGACTTATTTATTATTATTTTTATTTTGTTAGCCAATTTGTATAAAAATGGCCATAAATAGAAATAATTTTGTTTTTGTGTTTCATAAACAGCAAAGTTTATGCATGCGAGTGTGTGTGTGTCAAATTTACTTTTTATTTTTTATTTTACAATTGTTATCTGATACTGAAGCCAGACGTCACCAAAGCAACGATGGCAGCGAAGTTGCTGCTGCTGCTGCTGCATGGAATAGCCAGCCGTCATTTGATTGACTCGAATTTTACATGCAATAATTATAGAAGCAGTTATAATTTTCCAATTAGAAAATTTTGATAATAAGGAGGGCAATCCTTGGCCACTGCATTAATGCAACAAAAACTATTCAAATACACATCGTTCGAAAACTATGTTCCATGGAATTTATCGTAAGCAATAGGGGCACATTTTGTGTTTCTAGTTAGTTTTGGACTTGCACTCAAAATTCCTGGAAGTTGCTTTCTTAGTTTAAAATTTAAAGCGGTCTCCTCTTTTTCCCCCCCGTTATTACGGCTTCTGCTCCAGAGGTCAGTGTACCGGTTTAACTGTTGTGAGGTTCCTAATTTGCAATATTAATTGTGCTTACATCCATAACAGCAAAGCAAATTTGGTTTATTCCTATACCAACGGAGTTCATTATCCCATATTTCTTTTCATGTGAAGTGAACTGTGTATTTAACCCTTTGACGGACAGTGACGTCTATAGACGTCGTAAGAAGGGTTTCTGGGGGGACATGACGTGTATACACGTCATAAATTGTTTCCTTTCCAAATAACTGGGATACAGCATGTATCCCACGGCCTCCTAAAATTATGGTGTCCGTTAAAGAGTTAACTGTCCCATTGCAGAGGTATGCCAATATCACTTAGGAAATCATTCGTATTTTTTATTGCAGCAGCAGGTTTTGCAAGTGTGACAACTTCCTTGTCTCCGTATCAAGGAACCTAAGTGTATTGGGATAACCGTCAAATGACTGGCTATCTGCTCTAGGGACAATCTGGTATAGGTATATCGAAAATTTTTATTCCCTATTTTGTGTTCCTAAAACTTCTTCGGGCACTGCATGTAAACGTAGATATAAAAAAGCAGTAAACTTTGTTGCTGCTCATAGAAAATAGCCGGTATGTGTGTTTTTTTTCGGTGCTGATTTCCACCACAAAAAAGCACTAAAAGAACAGACAAAAAAAAAACAACTACACGAAACTTTAATTTTTGTTTTGTTGGTCGAAACATACATCATTCCCCCTTCTTTACTCCTTTAACCGGTAACCGCACCCAGAAGAATCTTTTGTATAGATTTTCTGGGTAAAATTCATATCCACATACTTTACTTATGTACAAAAGAGCAACAACTGGAGATTTTGTAATACTCTATGAAAGCAATCTCTTTTATGTTGAATAAATTACAGAGATTGTGTATTGTTTTCTGGGTTTTTTTGTTTTTTATGTTTAAAGTAAATTGATAATTTTATTTCTTTATTATGTATTTTGTTTGTAAGCTCCCCTGTTTTTTTTTTTTTGTCTTTCTTTCACAATTTGTGGCCCGCTCTCCTTTCTTTGCCCTTGGTCGACCGACTTCCGTTATTTGTTTAGGTGCATTATTATTATTGTTTTCATTAATTATATGGCTTTTTATTGTTATTTTTTCTTTTATCTTTTAATTTTTTTTCTAGAGTTTATTTATGCAACTTTACCTCGCACTCAACGTGGCCAACCAATTGTTTTGGGTTCGGATCCTAAAGGGAAAAACTTCTTGTATACCAATGGCAATTCGGTTATAATACGTAATATAGAGGTAAGTTTGCTTTAAAAATTAAAACCTATAAACAATTCCATTTGAAAGCATAATTAGTTTCCAATTTGAAAATGATATTTTTATACCAGCTGCAGTTTTCATATTGTGTATTTTGAAATATTTTATTAGAATTTCTTTTTTTGTTTAACATTTGTGTTCCATTTTTGTTTTTTGTTTTTTCTTACATTTATTTATTAAACATTCATTTATCTAGAGTATATACAAATATAATATAATCTTTTGGTAGACACCCACTCATTCTTGCCCTCCCTGTATATACCGCTCTTGCTTATCATCATCTTTCGCAAGTTGTCTTATAAACATTTGTCCCAAATCAATTTGACCGTTAAATTTGTAAACAAATTTCATATCTCCTCTATACAGTGGAAATTGTGTGTATAGGCAGAAAAACTGAACAATCGTACATACATTTTGGCCAAATATAAAACCATTTTTCTCTCTTTTTTTTTTATTTAATTTTGTTTAAGAAAAAATGAGTATTAAATAGAAACATTTAGAATTTTATTACAATTTTCTGTATTGTATGGCGCAAATCATACATCTATGAAGCATTTAACGCTTTAATCGAATTTCGATTTGATTTTCTGTATCACTTTTGTTAAATATTTCAAATATTGTAACAATAGTAGCGGTTATTTTAGATTTCAATACTTGTTAATATAATTAAGTTTTCTAACAATATATAAAGCCTTAATAATTCTATACTAAAATTAGATTTGTGGTATAATCTGGTCTATTACAACCTATTCTAGATTTGGTTAGGTTAGGTAATGTTGCAGACAATTATGAAATGCATTTCTCCACCCTAAGGCCAGAAAAAATCTAGTGTCATAACCTTTTAAGGTCGCATATAAGCCAAAGAAATATGACAAATCAAGGGAAGAAAAAAAAAAAAGAAAATACAAATGATAGGTCAATATCAAGACTAAAGGAACAAAATGTGAAAAAAATGGAGAGAGATAAAGTCGTCTTACCAGCCAACTGATGTTAGAGATGAAACCCAAAACATTTCAAAACTAAACCCTACTGATATTAGAGATGAAACCACAAAACTTTACAAAACTTAACACAGGCCAATATCTTCTCTTCGGCTATTGAAGAAATCGCTTCCAAAATTCTTAAGTTTTTATCTCAGCACACCAGCAGAGATACAGACTGTGTACGGCAGTTTCAGGCTCCCTTACATTAATGCAAATTTTTTAGAAACTGTTGATTGCCCTCAAAGTTCAAAGCACCATTAGAAATCCTAATAGTTTCCAATACCCATTCAAGTCTAGAAAGGTTAAATTTGAACCATAATAACCTGGAGATCTTATAACTTCACTTATACCAATAGCCCTTCTTTCTGTACTCGATCGGTCAAGCCTTGATCATAAAGCAGGTAAATTTTGTGGTCAATAGAAAATTATCGCGAATATTCAATGTATACTTTAGCACACTAATTAGGCAGCGAATTTTATCACTTTTTTCTTTTACCTTATCTTTTGTATACGCCCATATTATGGTGTTTATTTTTACTACTTATTTAACAGTTTAAATAAAAACTTTAAAAGTCTTGATGTTATTCACTGGCTGGTGACAAATATTTATTGTTTCTGTTTGTTATACATTTTTTTTTTTCAATTTCATAGAATCCCGCCATCGCTGATGTCTATACGGAACACTCATGTGCTGTAAATGTAGCCAAATATTCGCCAAGTGGTTTCTATATTGCATCAGGAGGTGAGTAAAGGCAAAAGTTTAATTTATTGAAATAATTTTATTGATAAATTTGAACTATAAATTAATTTATATTTATTCAAACCTTTTAACACAATTTTATTCAACTGATAAGGGAAAATAAAGTCTCATTATTCTGAAAATTGTTATCAAATTAATGATTCATTGATCTTATCAGCTGATATAAAATAAAGAAGTCCCCCTTTAAATTAAATTTCTTTTCACCTATTTGCTGTAAACCTATATAAGAAATATTTCTTGAATTTCCTATTCGATTTTCGAAAAGTTTTCCTCTTATTTTCCTATATAATGTGTAGAGAAATTGTAAAAGATATTAACTCTGTAGAGGTTTAACAGTTTTTTGACCCCATTTAAAATGAAATGAAAGTTTTTTTTATTTATTTTTGTTTAACTAACAACTAAACACAAATGATTCATCAGTAATAACAATAACAACAACAATAGCAACATTATTTAATATAGCATTTGTTGTTAATTCATCAAAAAAAATTAAGCTCTTCTCTTGCATTTCGAAGAGTGACTAAATCTTTAGAGCTCGAGTGTGTGTATGAATTTCCGCATTTAAGCAAAAAAAAACAATAAAACAAATTATGCTACAACATACAGTCAAACATCTATAAAATGAATCGCCATTATCCAGAAAAAACTTCAATTTATAGAAACTTCAACTTTGGGAAGTAAATTTACAAATGATCTAGATGCTGTTGCCACGAAATGTTTTTCAACTTATAGAGACATCAAGTAATAGAAGTTCAAATTATAGAAGTTCGACTGTATGTACATAAGCTACTGCTGCCATATGCGTGCCTGCATCAAGCTTACTGAGATAATAGCATACGTACGTAATCAACGATGTGTGAAAATTTACAATCAAAAAGTGGCTTGGCTTGGTTTGGTTTACTTAAATAATCTTTTTAGAAATGCTTTCAAAAGGTGTAGTTAAAAGAAACACATAAAGATTAGATCACGTTAAGTAATGCATTTAGAATATTTTTCAATTAAACTCTTGGCTTCATTTCTTTTTCTTTTTTTCTATTTCAGATCAATCTGGCAAGATACGTATCTGGGATACTGTAAATAAGGAGCACATCTTAAAGAATGAATTCCAACCTATTGGTGGTCCCATTAAGGATATTGCCTGGTCGCCAGATAATCAACGTATCGTTGTAGTTGGTGAGGGTCGCGAACGTTTTGGTCATGTTTTTATGGCCGAAACTGGCACTTCAGTGGGTGAGATTAGTGGCCAATCGAAACCTATTAATTCGTGTGATTTTAGACCAGCTAGACCCTTCCGTATAGTGACAGGTATTTGCTTTACTTTTTTTTTTTTTTTTTTAAATATTAAAAAAAAAACGTTTTTAATTTGAAAATTTTCATTACAGGCAGTGAGGATAACACCATTGGTGTCTTCGAGGGACCACCATTCAAATTCAGAATGACCAAACAAGAACACTCACGCTTCGTCCAAGCTGTACGTTACTCACCTGATGGTAAATTCTTTGCTTCAGCCGGTTTCGATGGCAAAGTCTTCTTATATGATGGCACCACTTCTGATTTAATTGCTGAATTCGGTAGTCCTGCTCATAAGGGTGGCGTTTATGCTGTTGCATGGAAACCAGATGGCACTCAATTGTTAACCTGTTCCGGTGATAAGACTTGCCGCCTATGGAATGTTGAAACTAGAGAACTGATTACAGAATTCATTATGGGCACCACGGTAGATGACCAACAGGTGTCATGTTTGTGGCAAGGCGAACACTTACTTACGGTATCATTGTCGGGCCATATTAGTTATTTGAACGTTGAGGATCCTTCTAAACCTTTGCGTGTGGTTAAGGGCCACAATAAGCCCATTACAGTTTTGGGTTTAAGTGATGATCGCAGTACTATTTATACGGGCAGCCATGATGGCGTTGTAACCAGCTGGAATTCAGGTAGTGGTACCAATGATCGTGTACAAGGTACTGGTCATGGCAATCAAGTGAGTAAAACCAGACTTGATTTTTAAAAGGAATTTTAATAACAATTTCTTATTCTCTTGCATGAATTTAGATGAATGGTGTAGCTGCTTGGGGTGATTATGTCTATACCTGCGGCATTGATGATAGTTTACGTCAATTCAGCATTGAATCTAATGCTTATACCGACTATGTGGTCAAATTAAATTGCCAACCTAGAGGACTGGCCATTTTACGCAACGAAAACATAATTGCTTTGGCCTGTGTCAAGGAGATTACATTGGTGCAGGATCAAAAGAAAGTCTTCTCTTTACCCATTAAGTATGAGGCTAGCAGTATTACGGCCAATCCGGAAACTTTGGATGTTGCCGTGGGCGGTGATGATCAAAAGTTGCGTGTTTATGCATTGAAAGGCACAAGCTTAGAATTGAAATGTGAATTGGAGCACTTAGGTGCTGTAACAGACTGTCAATATTCGCCAGACAATAAATATTTGGTGGCTTGTGATGCACATCGTAAAGTTGTTTTGTATTCCGTTGAAGAGTATAAACCGGCACACAATAAAGAATGGGGCTTCCATAATGCCAGGGTTAATACTGTGGCCTGGTCACCTAATTCCCTGTTGGTGGCCAGTGGTTCTTTGGATACCACCATTATCATTTGGTCGGTAACCAATCCCTCCAAGCATACCATTATTAAAAGTAAGTTTTGTTTGCTTGTTTTTTCAGTCTTCCATGAGCCATTTTATTAATTTTAATTTCATTTCTGTAGATGCTCATCCCCAATCTCAAATTACCCGTTTGATATGGTTGGACAATAATACTGTGATCTCTACTGGTCAAGATTGTAATACCAAAGTTTGGCATGTTGAGACTATTTAAACTTGAATTATGCTCTTCCTTCGTTTCGAAAACCTCAACTACTATTTTCTCATTGCTTTTAGAGGTTTTATAAGGTTTTAGAAAAGCTCAAAACGAAAGCAAAACACAAGAAACAACAAACACCAAACCTTATCAGTTATCATCGATCGATCGTATGCATTTTAATTATAAATTACTCTCATTACTCTCTTCCTTTCTCATCCTTATGCAACGAGTTTTCTAATTTGGTTTACCTGTTTGCTGTTGCCTCCCTCCTTCTATTCACATGCATTTGTTTTAAGTTTACAAAGTATTCAGAAACAATATAAAACGTTTGTATTTCTTTTTAAATTTGTTTTCTTTAGTTATTTATTCAAAACATTTGTATTTTATTTTTTTTTCATTTTGTAATTATTATTTAATGTTTTCTTTTTATTGTTTTATAATAGATTTTTTTTTTATGTTGTGCTTTATCTTAATAAAAACAAAATATTTTTCTAATTCTCGTAATAACGCCTGTTTTAAGCGTAATTTTATATCAAGAAACAAAATAAAAAAAAAACATATTTTGCAAGAAACTTCTTTAAGTCTGTAAATTATAATTTATATTTGGGATTTCATACTTTCGGTGTAAGGAAACGTTGCTTTCGAAAATATAAACCTTGGCTGGTTCCACACTAAATTTAAAATAAAAAATTCAAAATTAATTAATTGTACAAATTAAGGTGTGGTTGGTTCGTTTACGAATATCGAAAGACGTTAAATTGATGTACGTCTCTGGAGGACTGAAGGGGTGTACCATTGTCAGGTGTTCCTTATTAGCATGGAATCCTTGCAATCCCATAATATTCTAATGTGATATACTTGCCATGCAAGTAAAAATTGTCTGAAGAACATCGCTTAGGTTAGGTTAGAGGATGTGTACCTGTCAATCAAGACAAGTACAGTACCCGAAGGTCGTACTGACCCATTGTACAATGTCCTTAAAGAGGAAAGGATAATATTCATATCCTTCAAATTTTCTTATCTGTGGCGAATACCGCGATTCCACGGGCTAATATAGAAATCCACAATTGTAAGAGGGAGACTTTCAAAAGGATTGGATGCGTTCAATGATGTTCATTCTTACTTTCGTGAGCTAGAATAATCATAGATCCTTTAGCAAAATTTTGAACTTTCATTCCCACATTTTATCACGTGCCTTCGCCTTTCCTGCTTCTGTTTCTTCGTCCTTTCTCTGTCGGTATTTATGCGTAGCATTTTCTTTGTTTCTCGAACGATATCTAATATATAAAATTCTCATATCACGGTGTTAGTGGTTAAACTCCTCCGAAATGGATCAACCGATTTTCTGAGAATCGAACAACATCCATTTTTTTATATCCCTAAATTTTAAGAGGGCGTGGCAAATCGTTAAAATTGAATATTTAGGTATGTACATATTGCTCGTAGACGAATAAAATTTGTTGGGTAAGTTCGTAGAGTCGATATCGACAATCCCACCAAAAATGGGCGTGTCAACTCTCCCCCATCAAGTGATAGCTATAACTCTTAAACTACTGAACCGATTTTAATCACTCTCTCCCCCATCAAGTGATACCTTTAACTCTTAAACTGCTGAACCGATTTTAATCATTCTTTTTTTTCTCGAAAGCTTATAAGGTTTAGATGGTATCAGGTTCGATATAGAAAAATGTAGGCGTGGCAAATCTTTAAATTTGAATATTATAGAACATAGTGATCATAGACGAATGCAATTTGGTAGGTAAGTTCGTAGAGTCGATATAGACAAACCCATCAAAAATGGGCGTGACAACCCTCCCCCTTTAAGAGATACCTGTAAGGCGGCTAATTCGCTGGTTTATAACTCCATACATATGTACATATATAGCATGTATGTCTGTTAGTTTTTGTTTTGGAGCGAGTACAACAACTACAACTTCGTACTCTTATTGTTATCCTTTGTATGACTCACCTTACCTAGATCTGCGTACCGGGAGGAACGAAGTTCGCAGGGCCAGCTCGTATTTCAATAAATATTCAATTAATTTTTAATATATTTTGTTTCTTTTTTTCAACTTGTATTTTTATTTTTGGTTTTTTTCTTTTGATTCATTAAAAAGAGTATAAATTTGTCTTTTGTGTGCATTTAGTGTTGTTGTGTATAAAATTTGTTGTCTTACAATTAAAGAAAAATTAAAAAACTAAATTAAAGTGTAGAAAAAAGTGAGTGTATAATGTGAAGAATGAGTGTGATTACAATGAGGGACAGGTATTTACAATTTGTACTATCTGTTAACTGTAAGAAATCTAATGGAGTCGCTGTAGGGTTAAGGTTAACTAATAAGATAAAGGTTCAGTTATTACTAAAACAAACCTATGTAGTGATGGATCATATTAATTTTTTTTTGAGTTTCTGAGTCTAACCGCCATCTAACCTAACCTCACTTCTTTATACTTAATTTTAATACCAGACTCCTTTAAACGGTTGCCTAACACAACATTCTTTATAAAGATGGAAAATTTGAGATAGAAAATTATAATAGTTTGGCTACAGTACATCTTATTTATACCTCCTCATTGTAGTTTTAAATATAGAGTATGTAAATGTGTTCTAAAGTAGACAATAAATAGACTTAAAAATTAAAATCGAAAATCGAAACTAAAAATAAAAATTAAAATCAACTAGAAAATTAAAACTAAGATATAAATAAGCCTCCAATAATTATAAATAAATAAATAAATAGTAAACGAATAAAAGGAATTTAAATTCAAATCCAATATAAGGTGCAGTAAAAAGAAATATATTCGAATTCTAATAAATAGCTTTAGAAATCAGTATGAAATTAACTATCGAACAGATTTCTTTGATAGTGTTTTCAATGCTAGACTTAATATCATTAAGTAAACGTCTTAAAAAAAACACCCGGCCAAAGGAAAATATTCGAAATCTATCTGTAATACACCTAATTTCTTATAAAATCCCTAATTTCATGGCGAATGGACGATTTCTTGAACGTCTTCGTTAAATGGAACGTTAAGTACAGAAACATAGCCGCAAGCTATTATTATGTTGCGTTCGAATAGGTTAGAACTAGGGATGCCAATCGGGAAATCCCGAAATCCCGGGATTTTTAAAAACTTGTCCCGGCAATTTTCGGAATTTTCGGGATTGTGAATTCATATGTATTTTGACCCTACAAAAGGTCCTGAAAAAAATTCTATATCACTTGACTTCGATAATAGCATCTCAGATGAGGAAAACCCTACTTCCAGTGATAACAAATTATTTAATGGCATCGAAGAATGCAAAAGCCCTATAAAACGAATTAAAAGGGTAACTGAATTAGATACTCAACTGTCCAAAGAAATAGATTTATTTACATCAGACGGCGGAAGAGATGAACATTTACCAGCTGCATACAGCTATCTTGGAACTATTTTACCAACAAATGTTGATTGCGGGAAGTGTTTTTTAACGGCAGGGTATGTTGACGACAAAATTTGTTCAAGCCTTTCAGATTACATGGTAGATGCTTTAAGCTTTTTGTTGGAATCCAAATAATTTTCTTAAAATTAATGCATTTGCATATGTACGTAGGAAAATACGCTTTTTTCTTGCTCTTTTTATATTTTACTTTCAATGATATATAATTCTGATATACATAATTGGAATACAAATGATTTCGTTAACAAAATATTTTTATTATTTTTCGGGATTTTTGTATCCCGAATTATCTCGAAATATCCGATTTTTAAAAATCGATCCCGTTTGGCATTCCTAGTTAGAACGGATACCAAACTAAACAACTCTTAGGTAAATCGTTAACAGAGCTACCTTTAACAGCCCGTAAATTACGAATCAATTTTACTCTGCGCTAATACTTTTTGGGTGGAGGAAAATCCCTCTTCTACCGCTAAGTCCTCTGAACATTCACTATATGCTCTCCATCTTTACTAGAAATTACATACTAGGGAGAAATGCTCGGAACTTTATCTATCAAGTAAAAAAGTGTATAATTGACCTCTATTTTCTAAAAAAAAAAAACTAATGGATTTCTCTTTACTACACCTTATATATATATTTTTTTTTTGGTAAAACTACTGTGCATGTAAATAGGATCAGTAGTTTAATTAAGGTTTTGTTTTTTTTTTTTTTTAAATATAAATTAGGGTTTGACTTTTTTCAAATATATCACAGTTGGGACTAGACAATGGGATGATAATGGTTATATAAACAATTATAATTGGCTAAAATTTTTCTTGTTTTTTTAATTAAATTAAAAACAAAAATAAAATAAAATTAAACAAAAAAAAAAAATTAATTTAAAATCCTCTAAGGATTTAAGGACGGACTAAGTCTGTTCTCCCCACTACTATTAGTAGGGTTTGGGGAATTTTGAAATTCCATTGCTGTAGTTAATGTGTTAGAATTACTTACCACAGTTGTCTGTGTTGTTGTAGGTGTTGTTGTAGGTGTTGTGATTGTTGTTGTCGTAGTTGTTACTTGATTAGTATTAGTACTTAAACTAAGCTTACTATTGGCCTCACTTAAGGCTGTACCATTTTCTGTTTTGATTAAGGGAACTGTAGTAGAGTTTGATGCCAAACTATTGTTGAAATCCTTACTAGGTGTATTACTAGGAGAACACTGTTGTTGTAGTTGTTGTTGTTGTTGCTGCTGTTGTTGTGCTGCTACAGCCGCCAAATGAAATTGATTTGGCATAAACATTTGATAGGCTGATGTTAATTGCGCAGCTGTTAATCCGTGGGCATTTTCTCCACTACAATTTAATTCATTTCCTGCAGTATTGCTTGTTGTTGCTGCTGCTTGTGCAGCTGCCTGAAAATGTGCCAAAGTATTGGGTGATGTGGGTGTTATTTCTCCCGACGAGGGTGAACTTTGTGCCAGATTAGCAACATTGAGTTGTGTGGCCAATACTTTATTGGCTCTCTTGCGTCTGGCCTCTGTTTCACATGGTGATGGTGCACCCGGATGTCTGTAGGAGACATGCTTGCGTAAAGCATCCTTGCTGCGTGATACATGGGAGCAGACATTGCAGGCATATCTGTAAATAAAAATGAAAAATCGTTAAAAAAAAACAAAAACTAACAGAAGTTATTCTAGAAATTGATAACACCTAGAAAGAGCTATCAATACTGAGTTCCACCTGCATTGAATAAATAATAATGAACTTCTTCTTACTACACCTTACTGTTTGAATCTTTAACTCACCTTACATTTTGATGCGTTTCCAAATGTACCCTCAAATTGTATTGATTACTCAGCTGTTTATGGCATATAAAGCAAGTGGCATAGAGTTTTGAATTTGAGGGTGTCTTAGTTTGTGGACTTTGGACGGTGGCTGTGGGTAATTTCTCATTTCCCATTATTCTACCGGCATCATTTTTCAAACTTTCATTGGCAGCTTCCATTGTACGGGCACAAGATTGGGCATACTTATCCAAATGTTGTTGCAATTTCAATTGATCTTCGGCCGAGATATTATACTGTAGTTGAGAGTGTAATTGGCTGGCAGAGTCAGCCGATGTTGGAGAGGAGAATATGGTAGACTTGCTGGCCATTAAAGAATTTGAAGGATTTGCTGTAAAGTTTTCCATAGAAGTCTTTATACTTAATGGTGATAGTTGTGAGTGTAAATGGGAGCTCAAAGCAGAGGAGGCTGTTGTTGTATCACCAGATTTTTCATGCTTAGCACCGACATTTGTATTAGAGCTAGATGATCCACCAGCACCTCTAAGATTCTCTACAATTTTATCGATACGTTTAATGTCTTTTGTTGTTGTTGTTGTTGTAAATTAATTTGTTGACTTGCTGGCAAATGCTGTTGCTGCTGCTGCATAGAGGATTTTTTATCGGTTAGGCCAGCACAAAACCTTTTAGCCAATTGATTTTCATCCTCTGAATGCATTAGGTTGGGTAAAATGTCTTTAGGATTTATGGCCATATTAGTCTGATATAAATTACATTGTTGTTGGTATTTCGTTAAGAGTTCTGTGGTCTTATTTAAGGCAGCTTGGGAAAAATTCAAAGGCTGATGCATTAAATTTGGATAGAATTGTAAAGATTTCAAAAAGAAATTCTCCAAAGGTGAAGAAAATTTTGTATTTAAACCAGCCGCTAAAAGAGGATTAAAGGTATTTGCAGCTAAATTGGCATTTAAGGTGGATGCTGTAATGGGAGTTTGTGGCAAAGAAAAATTGCCACAGGGAGATTGTGTTGGCTGAGGTGAGGGCGGTGTAGGAGATTTTTCTTCTGGTTCTTCTTTACTGCTGGTCAGAGTCTCTTTGTCCTGTGAGACTTTTGTCAATTTCTGTAACTTTAGAAAAGAAAGAAGAAAATCAAATTTTTACTCTTCATTACAGAGAAAATTATTAAGACTTACATTGTTATGGACATCTGCTAAACCCTTTATGCCTAGAGTCTCAGCTAAACTTAGAAGGACGGGTATTTGTTCTTCATAAACATTGACTTCGCCTGAGTACATGAATGTAAGCAAAGCTACTATGGCGGCAAAAGAAGCTCCTGGTATTATAATAACTGGATGATGTGTTGTCTCTAAAGTACGAAAAATTTCCAGGAAAAACTGAACTACAGGCACTTAGCACTACACGGTGGGCTCTAAGGGTACGTCCTTCAGCTGATATGGTAACATCTGTTAAATGACTTTGATCGAGTAGAATTGGCAGTGTACTCAGTAGACTTGTCTGAAATGGAAAAGTAATTAAACATGAATATACATTGCACGTACATATGTGTAACTCATCCCTAATTAAGTATGTATTTCTTAAACTCTAGATCGATTATATGTATGTAACAAGCAAGAGTTGGACCACTTAAGCTTCTTTTCAAGGAAACAAAAGTTACACTACAGTTTTATTAACCATTACAGGGTTCTAGGTATGTACCCAAATTTTTGTTTTTTGATTGCTTGAATGTACTTTTTTGCAGAAAGTGTGTAAATATTCCATCTCTCAACGTATTTTAAATCATGTGTAACCATTTTAAAAAATTCATTCCATTTTTTTTTTCAAATTTAAAAAAAAAGAATCTTGTCTGAGACATTTTCTGTCAATTATTACAAATTTTGCTTAAAATTCTTAATGTAATTAAAATGAAAATACTGTCTGTCTGTCTCTAATATAAGTATGTGTGTTTCCAAATATTAATAAATCTCATTTTATTAAAAACTGTCCAAATATTTTCTTACACATGCAAAGAACAAAAACAAGAAGAAGTGTTTTCATGTTGCATCAACGTTTAGAATTTTAAAAGTCGTTTCGCTTAAAAATATTTATTTTTTGGATACTCGTACACGTACTCATAGTTTTTTTCTTTTTGTTTTTTGTTTGTTTTTTTGGCAATTGCTTGCACAAAATTTTCATTTGTATTCTTCGAATTTATTTTTCCATTTTCTTGTGTGTGTTTTTTTTTTCCTTAAATTTTTGTTCGTCTTTTCCTGCTTCAATAGTTTTGCTGTGTTATTTTTAAAGACAAAATTTTGGATTGTCAAACAAACATGCATAGAGTGATGATAGGGAACTACAGAAGATTGTGGCATTTTAAAGAACTGAAAACGAGACAGTTTGTTTCTTGGTTTTGTTAGTTGAATAACAAGGCCAATCGTAAAACACTTCTGCACGACGGGGTTAGATTTCAGCCCACTGCTTGGCAGCCATTTAATTGCCATAAAGATAGTTATGAAATCTACCTGAAAGACAGCAAGCCATTTAGCTTGCTACATGCTCTCCATTTTTGGTTTTCCCATTCTACTTCGAATTGAACGAGGCCTGGCATTCCAATAATCTCTATTTGGAGTGACGTTGTTATGATTTTAAAAGTCTGAATCTTACTTTTAACATAAAATATGCATAAAATCTTATCTTTAAAAATAATTTTAACACCTTTTAGTACAAGACCCTTTCTGTTTAAAACATTGAAGCTCATCCAATTCGATGGTTTATTTTAAAAATAAAATTTTTGTCCCATAAGCGATATTTCCTAATGAAAATCCATTGCTTCTTGGACTTTATATGACCAGAAAGAAATTAAATAAAAAAAAAAGAAATTATTTTGCTGTATTTTACTATGTACCATTAGAGTGTAAAAATAGGATTTTTTGGATATTGTTCTTTTTTCGTAATTTATTTATTTTATGTTAAAAGCAAATGACATTTTGAACAATTTTAGTCGACGAAAATGTCCAGTCATTTAAAAAATGTTGTTATACTTCGATCTCTAATTGAATATGTATACAAATATAGATGAATATTTTGACATAGTTATTGATTGGAAGTAACAACAGGAATAATATTCAATTAAAAAAAAAAAAAATAAATAATAATATTTTCGTATAGGAATGTATTACAGTCGAACTTCTAAAAACTGAATCACCAATATCCGGCAAAAAAAACTTCAAGTTAAGGAAGCAAAGCCTAATAGAATTTCTCTCCAATATGCTGTTGCTGTGCTTTAACTTATAGAAAATTCAGGTAATAGAAGTTCAAATTATAGAGGTTCGACTGTATTTTTAATTTCACGGCAATGAGTTACTAAGAAGGGGCAATAGGATTGAGAGAGATATTACACTGATTCCCTATATCGATTGAGGGCAAGTACAATTCCTAATATGGTCTCAGTTCTACACGAAAAAAATTTTTTATAAATCCCATCCGACGGAGATGGTCTCCACAGCCTGGTGGCTAATCAAAATAGCCACTAATATGGATACATTTCTTCTAAGGCAGCTTATAAGCGACCGTACTGTATTATTATATTAGAACAATAACTACTTTGAAATCCAATAGGAGTCGATTGGCCTCCAATTAGAATTCGCTTTTCTAGAAAATACGTTTTTCGTCAAGACACTGTCACTTTGTTTGTCATATAAAATGGAATTGGGTTACTAAGAAGGGGCAATAGGATTAAGGGACATATTACAGGAATTCCCTATACCGATTGAGGGCAAGTACAATTGCTAATATGGGTTTAGTGCTATGGCATTTCAACAGGAAAAAAAAATTTTATAATTTCCATCCGGCGGAGATGGCCTCCACAGTCTGGTGGCTAATCAAAATAACCGCTAATATGGATACATTTCTTAATGTAGGATAACAGTTCATGTGCTATTATATTACAACAATAACTACTTTGAAATCCTATAGGAGTCGATTGCCCTCCAATTAGAATTCGCTTTTCTAGAAAATAGTTTTTCGTCAAGATACTGTCAATTTGTTTGCCATATAAAACGGAATTCTATGATTGTTTCCTTATGGATTTTCCATTATACCTGCTGTCTTTTTATCATTTCAATTCCAAGAAAACTATTTATAGAATCAAATACCGATTTTACTTACCTGATGATTATGCCATCTTAAGCAAAATTGCTGTTGATTTTCAATGTTGTTGCTACCAGTGTTTGATATTTGTTGATGCATTTGTTGTTGTTGTTGTTGATGCTGCTGTTGTTGTTGTTGTTGCATATGTTGATCCTGTAGTTTTTGTGTTAAAGAAGGCTCACGTGCTTGTGATTGTGATTGCTGTTGTTGACGTAAATTCGTGGTTGATGTGCATGTGGCATTAGCAACATTATTTTCCATAATTTTCTTTTGTTTAATAACTTAAGCAAAAAAAGTTCATAAAAAAATATACACATGTAAACTTGCACAAATACAAAGAAAAACTATTTAAAATTGTCAATAAATTTTGGTATTGTTTTAAATAAATTTGGCGCGTAAATATTTAAAATATATGAAAATACATACGTAATGAAACACAACCAACAATATTAGCAATAGGAAAAAAGAAACACACAAAATTTTCAAAGATAAATCATCAATGACATCAAAATAAACTGCCTGCCTGTGTTTATTTGCTTTTATTATGTGTTAAATGAGTGTTATTTACTCATTAAGACATTAAAACATTAGAAACAAAAACAAAACACGCCAGCAAATATAATCCGAGAAATGAGAAAGAGACCCAAACCAATCCATAATAGAGTATGTGCTCTCAAATAAACGGTTTGTTTTGTTTTATCAAAATTTGATTTCTTGTTTGTTACACTTTGTTGTTGTTTTGTTTTGTTTTGATTTTCATATAAGTACAGAGATTTAATACAGGAGAGAGAGCGAGAGATAGTGAGCCTCGAACAAGTATTTAAAATGAGAGAATCATTTCATATTCAGTATACGCCATGTAGTACCACTCACGTTCTTTTATAATTACAAATTTGATTGATTTTATTTAGAAGAACGTGCTACAGTAATAGAAGTTAATTATTACTTTTATTTTAATTGTTTACATTTATTTTTTTTATTATTATTTAATATCATATTAATTACATTTATTATTTTATTAAATTATATACGAAAAGTTCTTTTATTATTTGTTTCATTGATTTTAAAAAGATTTCAGTTTTCGAATTTTATTTTTTATTTTTATTTTTTTCCTTTAATTTCTTTGTCCACTAAAATTTTATTTTATTTTCATTTCATTTGTTGGATGTTGTTGGATTTTATATTATTTTGTGTTGAAATAAATTTTGTAATGCATGAGTATATTTCGTATTATTTTTTTTGTTTGTTTTTGTTTTTTTAGTTTTTGTCCGAGGGCTGCTATTTTTACCGGTTCAACCAAAAAGCAATAACAACTACAATTATGTATCGTATTAGCCAATTTTAATTTAGCGAATGCATTTTTGTTTTTCCTTCAAAAATTCTTTTTTTTTCTTTCTAATGGCTACACAATAAGTCGTAAAATACTTGGAGACACCTCAATATTTTTGTTAAACTTATAAAACAGGGGTGTGGACTAGTAGAAGGGGTTAAGATTTCAACAAAAATACAAAATATATTCAAATTATTATTTAGACATTATTATCAAGACAGAAAAAGCTAAGAATTGTCTCTTCCCAAAATAATTACATACATAATTGGTCATTACAACCCTTCCGTCAGGATTATTAACCGAGTTTCTCACACTACTTATGTTGTGTTTGTTAATTTTATACATAAGTGGAGGGAGCTACAGTTTAAAGTCGACTCCGAACGACAGATTTTTGATAAACTTTTCATGGCAATTTTATTTTTACTTTCAGAGTTTTTGCCAGAAATCTGCTGAGAAGAAATCGCCGAAAAAATACTTTTTGTATTTTTATTTTGATGTCTGGCCGGGGACTCGAGTCCTGGCTTTAAGTCTAATAAGCCAGCACACTACCTACTAGACAACGGCGATCTCAAATTAATTATTTATTTATTATTGAAGGGGACTGTCACACTGTCTTATGTGACACTGTTTTCACTGAAATATGCTTGATTTTAGAATGGGGTATTGAATTGATTTGTTCGTATTGAAGGAGAATGGGGAGAACTTTTAGATTGGCACTTGTTGCGAATTTTTTTCAACACTAAGAAATCACAATAAATCACCCATTGTATGTATATAATATAAGGAAATAAACTTTTGATATTCACATATTTTTACCAAGGGAGCGTACTATTCTTCTCAGAGAATTTAGTGTTTGTAAAAAACTCCAAAAGATTATTTTGCCTCATACAATGTATAACATCTCCTTTTTCGTCCTCTGCCTCCTGATTCAAAGCTGATTCAAATCATAAGGAAATAAAAATTTTCCAACTATTCTAAGTAGATTTAGGCTTTACTTGTTGTGGACATCCCCTTCAGGTACTACGCCTATGTAAATCAATTGTACATATGCTAACATACATATGTAGGTATGGACGTTTGCATTAGAATAGTATTTGTATGTACATAAGCAACTATCTGGCCGGCTGCATGTGTATGTTAATGTATCATCATCATCACAATCACAATCTAATGAATAAAGGAATTTTTTTCATTCCAATATATTTTATTTTTTCAAACTACTAAATTCAGCTGAAAGGTACCAAACTACTACACTCATTCTATACTTATTGCAGTTTTTGTTTCTTTAAATTTTTTTTTTTTTTGAATTGTTGTTGAGCTGGCTGAATGGGTGACATTAGATGGATGCTTTTTTAGCTGGTTTGGTTGGCTAGAATTATTTTTTTTTTGTTCTTCAGTATTGTTTTGTAGTTGTAAATTTTATTTATTTTTAAAAATTTGTGCTATTTCGTAAATATATTGTACAATGTACAAACATACATATATACATAATCACTTTAGCCAAAATCACATTGACAAGAATGAAGAGAAAACAACAATTACAATAAGAACAACAATAAATAAATAAATATATTGAAAGATAAGTCCCCCATCAAAAGGTAATACACAATCTGTCGTACACTATACGTACGTACGTATGTATGTATGTCTGTACATCATTAACTCTGTCTGTAAATAGACAACAACAGAAAATCAGGCACCTCATTTGAAACAAATTCATATTTTCATCCATAATATATGTACATACGATAAACACATTTGTGAATGTGTACAGACATATGTATTTAGCATTTCATTTCCAGTTTAGTATAGATCTTCAAGTCTTTTTCTTTTCAAAATTTTAGCAAAAAAAAAAAACAAAAAAAAAACTTTTGTGTCAACAAATATTGACTCATATTCTCCAGGCTTCAATTTTTCTTTCTTTTTTTTGCGTTTCTGGTATAGACCATTGAACATAATAAAAATAGCTACACATTTATAATATAATAAAATAATATTTGCTTTTCGACAATGACAGATTCTATTTTATGAATTTATTTCTGTTTTTCTCTCATCACTAAATAATTCGTTTATTTTTTTTATTTGTTGTTGACAAAATTTATTTCAACAAACTGAAATCAAATAATTTTTATATTCTTCTGGAAATCATTAAAAATTTTCCGTAATTTTTTTATGTTTCTCTCTCATGATTTGGCCGATAAAAATTAACACACTAGACACCGTGTCTAGTATTATTCTCTACCAGGAGAACCTCTAAAGAACAACTCTAGAACATAACAAGTTCGATTCAAATGTTAAATACTCATTCCCGTCTTTATAGAACAATCTGTAGAAGGGTTTGAGCAGCAACTGTTAACAAAGATATGATGATGGTGATTCTTAAAGCGAATACACCAGTTTTCTCTATGTGGATTTTTTCCTTTAGGTATTAAATTTCCAATACTTTGTGATACGAATCAACAAATGTCCACAGAAAAT
Organism: Sarcophaga peregrina; assembly: GCA_014635995.1. Classification (NCBI taxonomy): domain Eukaryota; kingdom Metazoa; phylum Arthropoda; class Insecta; order Diptera; family Sarcophagidae; genus Sarcophaga; species Sarcophaga peregrina. Next base: position 8,607,738 of record CM025792.1, on the reverse strand, counting down.
ATTGCACTAGGTTCTAAATTTTGCAAATAATTGGGCTGCATATGCTCTTTTTTATGTATCTTTTTGTAAAGGCAAATGAATTTTCAAAATTCAGATTTATTCAAGTTTGTTTACTTAATTTCAGTTTATAATGTGAATTTTTATGAAGGTTTAATTTCATTCTAATTATTTGTTTTTTTTGTGGAATTATTGTTCTTTTTTTATTTTGTTTTATATTTTTTTTTTAAGTTAAAAAGAAAATATTATATTTTTTTTAATTTTTGTTCACTAGAATTTAATATTATTTTTGATTTTATAATTAATTATACTTTTTTTTTACTAATTTAGTTAATTTTATATTAGATGTTCTATTTATTAATTTCAATTTAATTTATTTAATTTTTTTTTTTGGATTATTGTTCCTTTTTATTTTGTTTTATATTTTTTTTAAAATTAAAAAGAAAATATTATATTTTTTAATTCCTTTTTTAATTTTTCTTCACTATAATTTAATATTATTTTTTATTTTATTATTAATTTTTTATTTTATTATTAATTTTTTATTTTATTATTAATTTTATTTTTTTTTTTGCTAATTTAGTTAATTTTTTATTAGATATTCTATTTATTATTTTTAATTGTGATATTTTTTATTATTATAAATTAATTATTACGAATATTCGTTTTTAATTTTTATTTTTTTTTTAAATTATTAGATATTTTTTATTACAAAGTTTTAACGTTTTATTTTTAAAATTTCATTAGTACTTCATTTAATATTTCAATGTGTAAATTAGAATTATATTTTTTACAACCGTTAGTAAACAATTGTTTTAATACAATTATGCAATTATTTTTTATTTCTTTTTATTAATTAAATTAAAATCCTTTGTGAATAATTATTTCAATTTAATTTATCTTATCTTTTCCCATTTTTTTTTTTTTTTTTTATTTTTAATTATTTCTTCTTTTTTCAATTTTTTTCTAATTTTTAATATTTAATTATTTCTTCTTTTTTCAATTTGTTTCTAATTTTTAATATTGTTTTATTATCCCTTGTAAATAATTATTTCAATTATTTTTTTTTTTCTTTTTCCAATTTTTTTATTCTATTTTTTTTAATTACATTTTTATTTGCCTTTAATGTTTAAACTAAAAATATATTGTTATTATTATTATATTGGTAAATATTTATTATTATTTTATTATATTAATTTATTTTTTCCTTTATTTTGATTTTATTTTTAATGATGACATTAAAAATAATTTTTTTTATTATTACTACTGAATAATTTTTTTTAGTTTATTTTTATTTTACTTGTTAATTTTTTTTAGTTTATTTTTATTTTACTTGTTAATTTTTTTGGTTTCTTTTTTATTTTAATTTAAAGTTGTATTTTATTATAAGGCAAAATTATGATAATTTCTATGTTTTTAAAATATTTTTCAAGCAATTAAAAATTTTAACTTTAAACACACAATTCAAAAAAAAAAATAATAATAAATAAATAAATTTAAAATATAAATTTTAAGGAGTTTATTTTTATTTACTAATTATTTTTTTATTATTTCATTTGAATAATAAACGTTATTTTTATTTTAATTATTACTTTATCATTTTCAATTTTACAAAATTTATTAAATATTAATGATTCTTTATTTTACAATAATACACAATATTTCTTTGCTCGAAACTTTTAAAAATATTTAATTTTTTTTTTATATATTTTTTATTTTAATGTTTTCAGTTTATGAAAATTAAAAAATAATTACTTTTACACACCACTGTAAATATTTCTTTTTACTATTGCCCACGTTATTGTTTTCTTTTTAACCGTTTATCAAACAAAAAAATAAAAAAAACAAACGTTACTTTATTGTTAATTAAAATTATTTTAACATTAAAATTTTTAATACTTTTTTTTTTGTCTATATTTTGTCGTTCTATTGAAACCGTAATTTTCTGCGTGTGTCCACCACCTTTGTATGGTGTTTGTTCACTTCTAATTTGCCAAAAATTCTATTTTGTCTGAGGTTGGAGATTTTTTTCGATTTTTTTTCTTTCATTTTTTTTTGTTTTTTGGTTCCTAAATGTCCAATAGATTTTGTGCCCCTTTTTTTATTTTTTCTTGGTTTTTGACAAAACAGCAAATAAGAGGTACAAAAACAAATACAACATTTAAAAACTGATCATTATTTGTTGCTGTTGTATTTGTTGTTGTCTTTTTTTTTTTCAATTTTATTTAGTATTTCAGTAGTGCTTTCTTTCTTTTATACTTTCGACGCAAAGACATTTGCTCGATATGATCACACTTTCTTTTCTTTTGATTTGATTTCATTTCAATTTTTTTTCTTTTTCAAATCTCTTGATTTAATCTTGCAAAATACTAAAAATGAGTTGAAATGAGAAGCAAAAAAAAAAAATAAGTGATCAAACGACAGGAGAAATGTTAGACATTTTGAAGATTTTTGCATGTTTGTTGGGGAAATTTAAAAATTTTGAATACAGCAGAGTTTAAAGAGGAAAAGTTTTTAATTCATTTAATTTCATTGCATTACAATAGATTTTTCAATAATAAAGTATCGAATTCCAATTTTATAGTCAAAGACCTAAATATAAAGGAAAAATAAATGCAGCGATAACATCTCTTATCGGCGTACATAAGCAATATGTGAAAAAGAGTGTCATCGCAATGAACTCCTGTTTTCCGTAAAACCGTTTTCATGACCCAGTTCAAGAGTTCGAATTATAAGGGGTAATCAGGTTTTAAAACTCCCTAAGTATCTGAAGAGAACCTTTCTAGGTACTAGACAATATAGAGCGGCTTTAGAAATTCAGAAATGATTCAAAATAATGCAATCTTGCAAAAATTTTAGGGCTCATGTTTCCTAAACTTAAGTGGAGATGTACTCGATTGATTGAATTTTTTTCCACCCTAACTATGCCACGAAATAAGTTTAATTTTAAAAATAAAGCCAACCTATCGCCATAAGTGGATAACTAACTACATGTTAAGAACAATTTTAAACTTGTATTTCTTAAAATAGAGAAGAACTAAAGCAAAGAATTAAACATAAACCTTAAGAAACTAATCTTAAACACTAACATGACTACTTAAACAAGCTGCCTTAGCCAAAGGCATACAACGTTGTCTTCTCCAATCCCAACCATGGCCAAATGCACAACGTTTAAGACTTAAACTACCACGAACACAATGATAATAGTAAACACAATTGTGGGGATGGCCTACATTGTGATCGTGTTGCAATGCAGAGCAAATTGGTCTTAAAGGTGATATTGTAGTTGAAGGTTCTACTAAGCATTATATTTACTGCAGAGGTTGGGGTAATAGAGGTGCTGCTAGTTGGTATACTGCTAGTGGCAGTGATGTTAATTACTGTTGTTATCTTCTGTTCACATTGAATAGGATTTTTATCGCAGGATAACATTTCACCATTAAAATATTGGCCTTCAGGACATTCACCCAATGTGGAGCGCAAACCATTGCATATAATATATTGACTACAATTGCCAGGATTTGTAACAATCGAGCCCTTTCTAACGTTATTACAGTTTTTATGCGATACATAGCGCACAGCACCGGCTTCCTTAGAGAGTTTTACAATAAAAACTATTTGAGTTAAAAGAACTAAATTTGGCCAAAACATTTCAGTTCTTTATTGCCGATTTCTAGACACTTTAGTTGACTGATAAATTTTGGCAAATTTTAAACTGTTTATATAGGAATGCAAATTAGCTATAAGACAGGCAGTTTGTACGTTCTGTCGCATCTGACGACTAACATATCAACAGTATCTGATTACAATTTTTCATTTAACCAGTGTTTTAAACAGTTGTTAACAAAACTAAGCATGATATTATCAGTGAAGTTTAATGAGCTGTCATTTCAATATTCTTCTTATCTGACTGGCGTTCATTAATTGAAATTTGTTGGTGAATTTTTCCATAGCATGCGAAAGTCGTTTACTTTCAAAACTCTATCGCACTGCAGCTAAAAAAAAAGCTATTTTTAGGAATTACATTTAACTGCGATAAATTCCATGCAAATGTTCATATTAATTGGGATTGACTCTGAGCCTTGCTTGTAACCAATGTGATATTAATTCGTCCCTGAAGAAAGCTAAGGAATTATCCTTACTAGACCTAAACAACATCTTGAACAAAAATCGGTGCTATATTGCTGTTCGATAAAATTTTTCATGGGTAGCTTTCAATATTTAGAGACAGGAAAACAATGAAATTATTTTGTTTTGTTTTATTTTAATTTCTTTTGTTTGCTTTTCTTCATTTTAATTAAATTGTTTTACAAGATTTCATCAAATTAAAATCTACTATGTGATGAGAAATATTGTTGTTGTAGTAAATGAAATCAACGCCAAGTGCTACATGCAACAAATTTAAATGAGAGTGTCTAGTAAATGATTGAAATTCTTTTCTTGTTGCTGTTTAAAAGAAAAATATTATACCGTAGGCAGGCAACATATGAACATAAATTCCACAATTATTATGAGGAAAATAATTCGACATAAAAAAAATTTATTTCTCACACTTAATCTAATTGTTTAACATTTTTCTTATTTAATTATATTAATTATAATTATTATTCGCATCGTTATTCTATATTCTGCTTAAAGAAAAAATGTTTTTAAAAATTTTTAATTATTATTAAAAGGGTAAACATGAGAAATCAGAAACAGCCATTTATTACAAATGCCCTATGGTCGGTGGTATTAATTCAAAGTTTATTTAATGCCAATGATTCTGTTATTTTTAATCTCTTCAAATCCACTTTACATATTGAAACATTGGTTCCATATAGGACCATGCAGTGACAGAGCTAAGCATACTTCAGAATAGCCTAGGAGGCTACTAGAATTCTGATACGTTGCCCTTGAAATTAGAGTGTTACAAATCTCTTAACGAGAACGCTCAGGTATACAATAGTCACATAGAATAAATAAGCTGTGAAACACTGCGGTATTTACGACAAATTTCTGATATTAAAATTCTATTAGAACCTTATAGCTTCTTATGAATAACAATGTGTTAACATACCATCAGTAATACTCTCTGACAAATTTTGTTACACGCAGAATTGATATTGATTTGAATACCCAGGACTAATACCCAAAACGAATAGAAAAGGCTGGAACTCAATTATAGAGGAATTTATAAATACAAGACTAAAGACCTTTTTGTGATTTCGGATACGCGCTAGACAGCCCAGTTATTCTGACTATGAACAGGATAATGAACACACGAAACTCTCAATATACATAAGGACTACCAAACAAAAAAAAAAGTCGCATGTAACTGAACTGAACATATTTTCTCTTTATGTTTATCGTACACAACCCATCCAAAGCACGGGTATATAGCGTGTCCAAATAGCCAAATAAATCGGATTTTAGATTGGAAGACAAATTTTTTTTTTGCCAACTGCTGGTATGGAGGGAGGTGGCTACATATTATGTACATACGTATGTATGTGTGATTTTTTAGGTTTTTATTCGATTTTAGGTTGACAATTCATATAAAAACTTAAGTATTCTGGGTACACATTATAAATGCGTATGCTTAAGAACATTTTGCCTCAAAGTATTGTCACTTGTTTTTATTAAAACAAAAAAAGAAATTTCTATTGCTTGTAAAAATTTAATTGAATGCTTGTTGTTGTTACTCTTGTTATTGTTGTTGCATTACAGATGCTATATATTTATACCAAAAATTAATTTATTGTTGTATTTTCTGTTTTTGGGGTCTGTGGAAAGCTGCACAATTTATTGTTGTCATTTGTTTTTAAGAATTTTTTTCTTTTTGTTTTTTTCTTGAAAAGATTTCCACTCTTCTCCTAAGGCTGTTGCTGTTGTTGTCGGTTTTCTTTTTTCATTAAAGGTTTATTTTGTGGATTATTTTGGTTTTCGATAGTATTCTGAAAAATTTTTTTTCGCAATTATAACATTTAAAAAAGATTTATAAAAATATACACAGACAAATACACCCATACATACATACATTCATATGTATGAACATAAACATACCAGACATGTTCTGAAGGTATTTCTTGTAATTAGTCATACATGCTGATGTGCTGGCCATGCCGGCATATCAAAAAAGAAATACGAAAAGCATGACAAGAGATAAGGGAAAACATAAGAAACTAAACTAAAATGGTTCCAAATTTTTTTTATGGGTCAGTTAACCTCTTGTCTCAATGACAAGTCCATGTACCATAACCTAACTTAACCGCCGAATGGTTTGTGAAAATTAAAAGAAATTAGAGAGCATAGAGCACTTCCTGGAAGAGCAGAACTGGAAGGAAAAGGTGATCGTCAAGGGTTTGAATACTCGGTTGGTGGATATCTTTAGGCTCTACTGATTTATTGGAATTGAGTTGAATGAGACTGACTGCCTTATTTTCAAAGACTTTCAAGTATGATTGAAGTAGACTTCATGGCTGCACCTCTTTCCAAAGGAAGCCAGCAGCTTTAGATATAGTGCTAACAGAGTCCAAAGGAAAATAGGTTTTTAATCTATTTACATAGACCGGTAAAAGCCATTTTTTTTAATTAAATTTTTAAATTTATTTAGAAAAAAAACAAATATTTTTTACAGTATAACCTAACAAAACTTTAACTTATTCAAAATGCAATTATTCTTTTAAATAATTATTACAAACGTAATTTACTACTAAAGTTCTTAATAATGTTTGATGTCAGCTTAGATTTGCCATAACATTTCACTGTATTATGGGGAACACACATCTCCTTTTGATAATCCCAGGCATAATTAAAACTACATCTCGATATTGTTAAGAAACCAGAAATACACTTGAAATAATATTCACAACGTTGACTATGGGGAAAATAGGCATTTACCAGGCGTGTGCACTTGGGTCTAGTTGTGGTTTCAACAACTTGTTCAGCAACTGTGGTTACAATTGCAGCAGCAATTGTTGTTGTTTCTGTGTCCTTTTCAGATTCCTCTTCTTCGTAGAGTTCTTCGTTTGCAGGACATATATTATCCACATCAATAACACATTCGGAAAGTTCTTCATTAAAATATGTTTCTTCGGGACAGTTGTCCATAAATGAATTTTCTTCATCGTGGCAGTAAATAAATGCCCGACAATTATTTTCTACTGCCACATAGGAATCTGTGGGTACATTTTCACACTCCTCAAAATGTTCAGCAACACCGCAGGCTGCTAATACAGCAACTATAACTAATTGGCTAATTTTAAACATTTTTGTTGTGTTTTGTTTTTTTAGTTTAAAAACGTCTTTATTTCGAAATATATTTTCAATAACTGTTAATGATTTTCAAATTAGTTGCACTATTTATAAGAGAAAGTTTCCGAGAAACCAAAACAATTTCTTGTGTCCACAAGGCCACAGAGATTGTTATCTTCTTACTCACGTTAAAGATTTTTATCATTTCGAAAAAGTCATTTAACTTTCAAGGTTAAATTATGATTTCTTATCAGTTTTATAATTAATATGTAACAAAAATAAAAAATTGGGTCAATAATTTCTAAGAATATAAATTTATTTATGCCTGCAACATAGGCCGTTTCTCCTTGCCCTCTAAGTTTTCATTGGTAAGTGCATAACCAGTGCCGCCCTAGAAGCGTTTAAATAAGAAAAACAAAAAAATAATATGAACATCTTTTAACATCTCCAAAACACCACTTCGATTTGAAATAATTACCCTTTGTAGTGGTATTATGTCCTTTTCCTTTAGTTTTTGATTGGTTAAGGGATGTATCATGTCCTTTTTAATAAGTTTTTCCACACATTCCATGGTTACAACATCACCACTTAAAGAAGATTGTAAAACATAGTTCTGCACTTAATTTGATAATTCGAAAAAACTTTCTTCGTCAAGAAGAATTTTAATTATTAGAAGCAGAAGTTTTCCTCATCACAGAATTCTACATATTGGAATTGAAGCGATCCTTAATTACCCAATTATCCGTATTGTCTTGGCTAAGTATATCCCTTTTAAAATTTTTTAGCTCTCCCCAGAAAGTGGAGTACAAGTTCCTCTCCTTGCAAACCTGTTGATTGCTGTGAATTCCCTCTTAACCTATATACTTTTTTCCTCCTCCAAAATGATTAAGCTTGTTCAGGCAGTGCTCTACTATTCCCGAATCAACCTCATACGAGCGTTATGCTTGAATGGGAGGCTTGGCTGTCAGATAGTGTAGGTATATCCTTTTCCTTTGTAATTCCTATCCAGGCTGTGTTGAACAACACACCTTTCGATCGCTATGGATCGAACTCCGACGCTCTTCTCCTTCTATCTCAACATTATAACGTTCACTGCTTGTGAGAGTTAAGGGGGGAGCTATTAGCCAGGCCATCTAAAATCCAAGAAAGCTTTCTTCTGTAGTTTTTTCCATACTGTGACAACGCACACCAGACTCTGAATCTTATTTAAATCTATCTGTCTGCCCAAATAAAGGTGTCGTAGGTCTTAATTGATCAGAAATTCAATGCAGAAATCTTGAATCTACGTCCCTAAGATTTTCCTTGAAAACTTCTGTATATCATCTTATGGCATGGTGGGTCTCCGTGCTGCCATTATGCAAAACTTAAAATCCTCCTCTTGTTTGTGTATGGGGCTAATTTTAATATTAGCCTGTACAGAGAACGGATACAAGGACACAAAATGAACAAATTTATCGTGCAAAAGCACGCGCACATAATTATCTGAACTAAGCTGTCATTTAAACAGCATAGTTAACATTCAATCTGAGACCAATAGGTCACAAATCATATGAACAATATTAATAACAGGTAACCGGTATACTGACATTAGGCAGGGTTATTGTAAATATCTTTGGCATTTTACTGCCTTATAATTGGAAGAAACTTTAGCAACCAACCCGCCGCCTTAAAGAACATTAGCTACTCTACTTAATATACTTCCTATAACTGTATCTCCCTTACGCTTCAATCTATCTACTTTACATAAAAAGTTATTACTTACGTAGGCCTCAAAACTGCACAGGGTACTGCATTACTTAATATATCATGTGTCACTGGGCACATATATCTGGCCTCCTTGGCTATTAATGACTTTTTTGTATCGCCATCTTTGACCAGTGTAAACTTCACATCTATTAAGTCCTTAGCTTTTAAGACCTTCTCAGAAACTGGACAATATATAGTAGGATCGGGCTTTTGAGCTTTAGCCAAACCAGCATTCGGACATTCTGAGGGCAGCCAGAAACTTGGTAATTTCTTTTCATGACCATTCGACATATTCGAAATAGAACTCTCCTCTTTAGCTTCCCTTGATGTTGAAGGCTTTTCCACTGCACCATTAACTGGTTTGCCAGATTTGACAAACTGTTCAACACATTCTTGGCGCTTGCGATTTAACTCTTGACTGCTTTCGTTTTCTTCCAATTTCTTTAAACGTTCATATTCCTTGAGTTTACGGCTATATTCGTTTTTCTTGGTAATAATATATTGTAATATGGCTTCCTTATCAAAAAGATAGCCATCCTTTGTTACCACAGGATTGCGGCAAGGCTGTAAAGTTAAGGAACAGCAATCGAAAGATTTCACAGAATCTTTACCTAGACGTTGGGCATTTGTGCCGTAACCAGATTCAGCAGCATCTTTTTTCTTCTCGTTATAGGTGTAAACTGCACCTGCTGTGCAATTTCTTGCATGGCGTGTCATTTTCTTTTATTATTTTCCACAAATTTAATTTTATTAATTCTTTTTATTAAAACCTGCGTCTTTTTACAGCGTCGTTTATAAGTTAATAAACAGCTGATAAGTTTTTGTGTACTTAAAAGTGCTGCTTAGTTTAGGTTACAAGTAAATGTCAAAGTCTTTAGCGTTTTTAGTACCAGTGAAAACACGTTACATGTGTGAATATTTTAAATAAAAGAATATATTTCCATTATCAATAAATAACTTTTAATTATTAAATTAATATATAATTAAGAAATTCATTTAATAAATGTTTCTTTTTTATTTTAATTAAATAATAGTTAAATATTCCATTTTAAAAAATCGAATATATTGAAATAAAACGCTTTATTGGTTGAGTGATTGGCAACACTAATAGAGTTGATTTTTTATAATTTGACAGTTTATTTTCGTTAAATAGACGCTTAGTTAATTATATTAAACGGGCGCGAAACAAAGTAAAAATTTTCCTCTGTAATAAAAAATTAATTATTTTATATTTAATGTATACGGTCGTTCTAATACGTTTTAATAAAATACGAAATCATTCAAACACCGCATGAAAAAGAAGTTTTTGTTTAAAAAATGTTAAATGCTACGGTAGAAAGCGGAAGTTGTGTTCGTTCGGAGTTAAACGGAAATGAAAAAAATGAAAAGGAAAAAAGTGCCACCGGGTTATGGCCATAAGTATGTGTTAATGTATGTATAGTGTTCCATGCAATGTTCTTCCATACATAAGGTTTGCAATAGAAAGAAATTGTGTTAAAAATGTTTGAAACATCTTCTAATTGGAAGAAAGAAAAAATGTTACCTGCTGAATACAGCAGCGTACGAATGTGTATGTATGTAGTTCGGGTTACACAAATACATAATAAAAAAATGTAACTGCTGAAGACAGCAGTTGAGCGGAAATCAAAATGAAGAAAAAAGTGCTACCGGGTTAGAGCTACTAGTTAAATGTAAATGTATGTGCTCCAAGCACTGCTGCTTTGAAAAATTAAGAAAAAAGTGCAACCGGGTTAAAGCTACAAGTTAAATGTAAATGTATTGTGCTCCAAGCACTGCTATTTTGAAAAAAAAAAAAATTCGTTAGCTGCTAGAAGCAGCAGAGATCGTGTGCGTATGTAGTTAAGCGTATAGAAAAAATAAGAAAAAAATGTATCTGCTGCAGTCAGCAGTGATCGTATGCGCATGCAGTTAAGCGCATACAAATAATAAGAAAAAAAGTTCTGCCGGGTTAAAGCAATAAGTGTGTGTGTGTGTTTTTTTGTTTTTGTATGTTAAACACCAGATGTTATAAGCGTAAGGAGGCGAGCGGAAACGAATGAAAAAAATGCTGCCAGGTTAGTGTAAATTTATAGTACTTTAAAAAGATTCCTAAAAGTAATGCCAATTTAAAATGTATTTATTATACCAATATAAATAGACGTTACAATGCCGAAATATTTAAAATACAGTTTAAGAAAATCATTTTCATACTATATTTTAAATTAAAATTAAAACTCTTTTATTTGTTTACTTTAAACATTTATTTATGTTTATTATTTATATATTTCCTTTAATCATATCATATATTCTTTTTGTAATGCATATAATCATTCCCTATTTCAACAATTTTTAATACATACTAATATTATTTCCAAACTTATACCATTTTCTATATATGTATACATATATTGTATATATAATATAAACATATCATTTATCATTTTTATTAGGCTATTAAGCCTTGATTTTATTTTTTTATGATGCTCTTAACTACTTAAGAAACTGAAAAGTAATAATTTTCTTTTTTTAATTATTTGTGTTTGGTTTTTGTTCACATGATTTATCACAGAACAATAAATGATAGTTTTTTAAACTAAATCGAAGAGATTGTGTTATTAGAGTATAAAGTTTATAATAGATAGTTTTTTTTTTGTTTTATTTTTGGCAAAATTTGTTTACTTTTTTTAATTGCTTAATATTATATAATCTTTTTTTTTATCGAATATTTCTATAAAAAAGAAGCAAGTTGTAAAAAAATTTCTAAGATTTCTTTTTGTCTTTTAATTATTTATTTTATATGTATATATGTATAGATATAGACTGTTTTTGTTTCTTTTTTTTTTAGAAAAATAGAGCATTTATGTAGAGATATGCTTACTAAAGTTAAGAAAAATTGTGTATGTGCATAAATGTTTATTTGGTTTATTAATACATAATAAAGTTATACATTTATTTAGATATACTCGTAAGTAATTATGGTAATTGATGTATATTTTTTTTGGTTGATTTCTCTTATAATCTTATGCTAGTTGTTTATAAATAATTTGAGCTTTACAATCTTGGATTGTTTTAAACGATATAAATACTTTCATTATTTTAACCACACATTTATTAGTATTTTAAAAGAATACTGGAAGAGACGGTCACCTTTATTGAAATACTGAAAATGCAACAGATTCCAATTTTATTGTAACCCTAAATGGCTTTAATAGGAAAATAAACCAGTAATGTCTCTGATGATATGCAAAGATGATACGCTTTGAGGGCAAGAACAAGTATGTTTGACACGGACACTCCTTCCTTCTACAGGATGTGGTATTGTAAGAAATCCGGATTCTGTTTAGCACATTCGGTATTACTGCCCTGGTGAACAGAGGCTTAAGATCTGTCGTATTAACTGACTTGTGTGATAAGTTCTTTCCTTTCTCTCCATTTTCTTCTTCTTTTTTGCCCCCCTTAGTCTGAGTATCTATATTTTTTTTCTTCTTTAGCTCATCACTTTTCATCACACTTTTTTGGTTCGATTCATGGTTCTGCTCTCCGGATGGCAATGTTGTTTCATCACCTAAACTCTTAACTTCTGTTACGTTACACTACTGTTACGTCTACTCGTGTAAACTTGTTTACTTTCCTGTAAAGCCATATAAAGTTATCTAAAATTGCTAAGACCATTTTGAAATTTCTTATTAGGTTTGAGAAAATTTCGAAAATAGAAATAAAATATAAATCTTACTAAACTAACCCTTAAAAATAGACTTTATTATGCCGTTATATAACTCCTTACATCCATCATTTGGTTTTTTTTCTATTCTTCCTCTTTAAAACGATTTTCTGATTTGTTAATACCATCTCCAGTTATTGGGTTTTGTTTAAATTAAAATCTTATCATAGGACGGCGGTGGTGATTCCTCCATTGTGCTGATATCCTCTTTGGCTTTGGTCTCTGGCAGCAGTATAGCTATATGATATGGTGGCGGTCCAGCCTGGGCATTAATATTAATGCTTTGAATCTGTTCCTGCTGTTGAAACTCATGCAAACCACTGATAACAACATCATCTATGGAATTGACCATAGAACCTCTGGCATTTGCCTCATTAGCAGCAGCCACCTCATCCATACTACAGCGATCCCGTGTCTGATCACGTGAATTCGAACGTGACGTAGAGGCGGAAGCAAACAGTACACGTGGCACTTTACATATCGATACGAAACAAAATGCAAAAACAAATGTGGCCGTTAAAAGCCAAAACAGGCCAACTTCGAATTTCGTACCATGATTATCAAAATAGACTTTGATGCCTACAATAAAGGCTATGGCTAAGACTAGGGAAGCAAATATACCACATTTCAAATGCAAAGGAAGAAATTGTAAATCGGTGCTCTCAATGGAACGATTAGTGCGTCGCACGTGACGTGAGTGCTGCTGCTGCTGCTGCTGTTGATGATGTAGATGATGTTGGCCATTATTTGTTGTCATAGTAGTGAGTGAAGAGTTTGTATAGGTTGTGCGTTGATTAACCGACAAATTGCTGCTGTGATCACATATGCCAGGTGTCAGGGTAGTGGTTGTCGTTAGAGGTCGATTAAATGTCGTAACAATACGGGGTGACGTTTGGTACAGTTCAGCGGAGAGATTGGCAGTTTGATTGGGGCTGTAAAGAGATGACAAATAAATATAAAGCTGGTATGTTTTCGAATCGATATATTTTTTAAAGAAACCCTTCCTTAGTTCCATAACATTCGATTCGATCGATACTTGTCGTAAACTTCGAAGCACTTCTAGAAAAATATTTGTTCGTTAAGCCCTGCGCTGTGTCCCTAACTAAACTTATTTTCCACAATCCTAGCTCCAAGCTAATATTGTTTCTTCTTGATCTTATAACTTGTAATTAGAAAAAAATATGTAGGGTTCGATAGATATTGAAAGAATATAATTTTTAATAACTTCTGCAACTATCCTCGTTTTATTGTTTTTAATTAAATTTTCCTATCTATGGCAAGAATGAGTGTGTATGTATGTATGTGCGATATCAATAAATAATGCTGTCGTCATGTTAACAACGTACCTTTGATGTTGATGCTGTAGTTGTTGCTGATGATGTATACCATGTTCGTTTAATGTATTTAAAGATGCATCTAAAGATTGTTGTTGTTGCTGTTGTTGGTGTAATTGATTTGCGGTAATTGCTGACGTTGAACTAGCTCCTGTTGTTGCGGTTGTTGCTGTTGTGTTCGTCATCAATATTGAATTGGAATTATAATTTAAAACGGCGGCGGTGGTGGTGTCGGTATTGGTGGTTGTCTGTTGCTGCTGTAATGTTTGTAACGGTATTGTTGTTGTTGTTGTTGCTGTTACAATATTCATTTGTGGTGGTGGTTGTGGTTGTGGTGGCTGCATAGTTCTTACCGACATATTACCAAATTGAGGATGACGATAACGTTGAGCATGCTGTTGCTGCTGTTGTTGTTGTTGTTGTTGTAAATGCATTGAGTGTGCTTGTGTTTGGTAAGTTGTTGCCCCGGCTGTTGTGGTTGCTGCTGTTGTGGCTGCTGCTAAGGTAGCATTATTCAAGGAAGTACAATTTAAATTGTTACCGGTTGGTGATAGTAGTGTTTGAGCTGTTCCGTTATGATTATTGTTACTCGAATTGGGTGCATGATGATGATGATGACTTCCGCCAGCTGCTGCTGCTGCTGCAGCTAACTGTTGTTGGCGATTATTGTTGTAATAGTGATGTGTTGAGGTGCCAGCAGCTGATCTATTAAAATTGCGATTTGTTGCATGATTGTTAGCGGTATTACTATTGTTATTGTTATTGCTGGTCGTTAGACTGCCACCGCCACTGCCGCTGCCGCTGCCACCAGAACGATATTGAGCTCCACTACTCGTTGTTGCTGTATGGCCATGGTATTGTTGTTGCGGCTGACGGTGGACTTGTACACCGCTTTGGTTTGCGGCCGCATGTGCTGTATTGGCTGACGATGATGAAGACGACTTGTGACCAAGGCTGCGTCTCGGTGGGTGACCAAAACTTAAACCCGAGCCACCCGTATGCAAAGAAGCGGCCACTCTTGATCTACCAAAACCACATTGTGGTGAACGTTTATCAATCCAAAAATGCATTCTAGCGGCTGTTTAAATGATACCTAAAAAACAATAGAAACAAAAATGAAAATTATTTCTTAAATATCAATTGCTTTTCTACCAAAAAAGTTCGCAATACTTGCAAGCATAACAGGAAATATAGCAAGAAAAAGAAAATGAAAATGAAAAGAAAATTTGAACTTAGGAACAAAGAAATTTTAAGTTTCTTTGTTACACACACACATATATTTATATGTGTATGTATATATAAAAGCGAAATACAATACTTATGTATACATACACGAACAGGATATTCACTAATACTTGCTCCTATGAAAACTTATGCAGGCACTTACACGCTTACATACATGTTCGGAATATATATTTTCTATCGTGCATATAAATAGCGGCAGTACTGCAGTAATTACACTCAAAGAAAATAAACAATCATCTACTGGTCTTCTGGTTTCAAACATGGAAGAATGGAAGAAGTACACGAAATATTTATTTGCCCGTCATCAATCACAATTTGGATCAAACAATTTTTTGTATTTAATTTGGTGACGTCTTATAATATTTTTTAATTTATCTTCAGTATACAAGAACAAGAGTCGCCGTGGTCTAGTGGATAATGTGTTGGCTTATTAGACAAATGGCCCGGATTCGAATCCCAGGTCAGGCATCAAAACGAAAAAATATTTCTTCGGCGATTTCCTCTGAGCAGATTTGTGGCAAAGACTCTGAGAGTAAAAATTGTCGTTCGTTCGAAGTCGGCTTTAAACTGTAGGTTCCGCCACTCATGTATAAAATTAACGCACACAACATGAGTGGTGTGAGAAGCTAGCTCGCAATCCTGACTGAAGGGTTGTAATGGCCAATTATGTATGTATGTATACAAGAATATACATGTACTGTTACACATTACTTAGATATTGTTGGCACCACAATTCTATGTACAGTAGTCGCTTACAAATTAGAATCGTTTTGTTTTTAAGGTAATTCTAATTTCTGGATGTTTATTTTCTTGTACACGCGTATCAAATTTCACAAATAAACTAGCCACAAAATACATAAATGCAACAGAAAAAAACATCAAATAGGGAAAAACGTATATAATTTGGTGATTCCCCTTTTTAGTTTTACAGAAAAAGAAAAGAATTTGACAATTTCTTGTGTTAAAATAGCAAAAAAAAAAAACTTTCAGAAATTTGAATTTTAAATTCGAATTTTAGAGCGTATAATGAATGTATTGGAAGTGTACTGATTCTAATTTTTGGAATTTCTAATTACTGGTGGTTCTAATTTGTGAGCTTCTACTGTACTATGACACCACCTAAACAAGAATTCCTGCATTATCCTGTACTGCCCTATCATTTTCATGAACATTTTTCTCGGGTTTAAAAATTTGCACAATATTAACTTACCTATACGCTAACATTTGGTCACTTACACTTAAAACATACACACTTACGCATTATAATAAATCGGCAACAACAACAGCAATATGTTGTCATAAGTCAAATGGAAATTTATGTTTAGATTGTATATAAAATAAATTGGTGTTGTTGTTGCTGTTTTTACTGTATTTTTCGATTTCTTGTTTTTCTTTTTTTTTAATATTTATTAAGATGTATGACTAACTATTTGTATGTATGTTTGTATGTATGTAAATATTTTTTTTAACCTGACAAGGTCAATGAGCACTAACAAACCAACCACAAATATTTTTAACAAAAAAAAGCAAAAAAAGCAAAACCTTCTCTATAAAATAAAACCAAAGTTCACCTGATGAAAGAGATAAATAGCAAACTAGAAAGAGAGAGAGGGAGTGGGAGAGGAAGAAAAAGTGCACACAAATACATATTTAATCTCTGTATTACTAAAGATGCTGTTATTATTACAACAACAAGAAGGAAAGGAAAACTTAAAGCACCGCCATGTTAAATATTAACGGTTTAAAATTACCAAAAAAAAAGTTTAAATTTCATTTCCCCGAAAACAATATCAAAAAAAAAAACAAATTTCTTTTGGAGAAGGTGAAAGCATACGGAAGGAGATGAAATAAAAATTATCACCATTAAATGTTCACTCATCCAATAGTCAGTCGTCTTTGTTTAGAACAATTTTTCTTTTAATTTTCTTTTTTTTTTTGTCCCTGCAAACAAATCACGTTCCTTTCCAACACATTTAACAGACAGTCGGTCTCTTTAATTCATTCCACTCTCTGTCCTTCATCGAAAATGTGTGCGACTTTTAATGCAAGTGTGAAAAATTCTGTTGTTATTCCCCAGTTGATTTAACAAAACCTTTGTCGTACAGACAATTATTTTCCTTGTTTAACTTAAATTTTTTTTTTGTGGATTATAGCATTATAGTTGAAAGGTTAAAAACCTGTTAGACAAAGTCACATAAAAGTAGGAAAATTTGGTAGAAATGGAGGCCTTATATACATATGTACATCCATACATAGTTATAAAAGTTAATAAAATTCAAAAAAGAATATGAACTTTTAATATGAACTTTTTATTTTACCATTGTTACCGTATTACAATGTACGCAATTTGTTTGCAATTTGGTTGAATTGTAATGATTCTCAATGTTTTTGAAAGTTCTTCCTGACTTCTTCATGTAGCAAAACAATTTTTTTCCATTGTCTTCTTAATTTTTATTTCTTTGTTTTCTTTAAAGTTATCCCTTTTGAAACCTCAAAACTATCTGTTGCCTTTAGCCAGGATTACCTAGCTTCTTACACCACTCAAATTGCGTGTGGAGTTTTTTTTTATCAATGAGAGACTAGCAAGAACAAATTTTTCAGAAACTCTTGTCTCTTCAAGATGTCTAAACTATCTGTTCCCTTTAGCCAGGATTATAACCTAGCTTCTCACACCACCCATATTGCGTGTGTGTTCCTTTTATCAATGAGCGACTAGCAAGAACAAATTTTTCAGAAACTCTTGTCTCTTGAAGATGTCTGAGCTGAGATTCGAAGCAGTCAAAGATCTTTTTTGAAAGTTTGTTTGGAGAGCACGGAAGCCTTATAATTTTACAAATTGTAAAAACTATCATCGCCGGCTTTTGAATATTCATTACTGGGGCTTGATCACCTTAACCCTATATGCTGTTAAATCTATTCTATATTCTGCTATTACCCTAGATAAATGTTTAGAATTTAATTTTTATGCATTCATTTTCCACTCAATACCCATTGTTCAATTTTAACCATTTTATTGCCATGTATTCTGTATTAATGCGTTTTCATATTAAAAAGAAATAGAAAAACATGAAAATAATTTATGCGTGAGGGTCAATATTATGAATTTACATATAAAAAGGCCAAGAATGTATATTTATTGTATGCATGAATATTTGTGTCTGTAATTTAACCCCGTCTTATATTGTATGCTGTTATTTTCTTTTAATAGAATAGATAATATATAGCAAATATACGTCATTGGCTCTATAATAATATTAATGATACATGCTCATATATTATATACAATTCATACATACATATGGTATACACAATGTTAAAGAGTTACTCGACTCTTGAGATTTATAGACATATAATACAGTACACTAACAAAGTCTCAAATCGTCTACTGCATTCTATAACGTTCTGAGTGTACTTTATTAGTTAAATTTTTAAGTTCTACCTTCTCTAACTTAAATACGGTCAAAATTTGGTTAAGATGCGCCTATTCCTTCCGAAATTATAGGGAAAAATCTACTTAGAACACACATGTAGTCGTATGTCGCGTGGAAACTTTGAGAGCTTATAACTCAAAATACACTTTTTCGACTTAGAATGTTATAGAAGGGAGGCGTCGAAATGATGTTTCATTTATACGATCTATAAGGTACCCATATAATGTCTTCCCTTAATCCAGTTGTTCTCATAAACTTCTTAAAGTTGTTTGGCTTCACAGCGGTGTCGCTACTCTCCGCCCAGTCTTTAAACGCACCCAATAGCTTCCTTTTGGTATGCACCAGGACCACACAAATTCGATAAAACTTTTTTGGTGCCATTAAGAGATCATCCCCTGATGTTGCACCAGCGCAGAAGGGCATAACCTTCGATAAATGAATGAATGTTGCGTAAGATGAAATTCAATTGGGCTAACGTTATCACTCTTGCCCTATTTGGCAATGGAATGAAACAAAGGTTAGGCTAGGTTAGAGGACGTGCACCTGTCGGTCAATAACCGGAGGTCGAAATTGACCTATTGTACATTGTCCTTAGGGGAGAAAGGAAATGGAGGATATAGGAATGTAGGTAAGGGGAGGAAGAATGGAAAACGGAGGAATTACACATAAATAAACAGACACAAAACAAAAGAGGGTTAGAGTGCGACTACACTTATGAAGCCCTAGCACCTCTCAACCAGCCCAAATTGCTAATGAATCTGTGGAGAGCCTTGATGTCGGCTCTCGACACAGAACTTAAACTCTCAGAGAAGGTCCTGCCAAGGGTCCTTAACCTCAACCTACCAAGGGCTGGGTAGTTGCAGAGGAGAGATGTTCGACAGTCTATAGTATGAAACAAATCTCTCTTGGCTTTTGGGCAGAGAATCAATTAGACTTGTAAAGGGTATAATTACTCGATGCTTTATCGTAGGTCAGAACATATGGGTTCCTACTATGAGAAGGAGCAATCAGCATAAAATTTTCTTCTTTCAAATTTCCCCTCATCCTTCATGAATTCATTTTTCTTTTCCACCTTAAAATATCAGCACCGTTAATTAAACTGTATGGTCTGGCAGCCTCATTCCATCAAATGTTTATTTGCAATAAGAATTACGTATTTGTGTGTGTATGTGTGCGTTTATATATGACATCAAACTAAACATCCGTTCATTTTTATATTTTTTTTGCTCATTCCTCACTCCTCACTCCCTTTCCTACACGTATGTATGTGAATACATAACCGTACAATTACTCATTTAGTAGTAAAGAAAAGAAACCAAATTAAAACAATAACAACAACAACAAAAGAATGCTCAGATTTTTAATTGAATAAGAGACAAACACACACACACACACACACACATACAGATTCACTCACTTGCAGGCACTTGAATTGAATTCAATTTCATGTCATTCAATATTGTTCTTCGTTAGCACAACATTAACAACGACATCATTGAAGAAATATAAAACGAAACTCAATGAAACAAGGAAAGTGGGCACCGTAAGAATCGTTGAAGATCGAACACAATAAGAACCACCACCAACATCGCGCCCTGTAAACAGAATACGAATATATTTTGTGTGTTGTCCACGACAACGATACGATAAGATAGATAATGATCGACAAATTAAAGCAGGTGTTCATGTTCGTAATTAAAAAAAAACAAAAAAACTATCGATATTGAATTTTGTTTAAAAATTTAATTTTTTCTTTTTAATTTTTCTTTTGAAATTGAACTTTGCTTTTGGGCTATACATACAAACAAATACAAAGAAAAATGCAAATATTGTTCGTTTGGATTGTTGTATGGTATGTGTGTGAATGACATTTACAAGTATGTATGTACGTATGTATGTATGTATATCCGGTGGGTGTTAAATGATTGATAGCGTTAAAAAATCTTGGCTGACCGACCATGTTTTTGGAATGAGGCCATCATCGTATATTTTTTTTTGCTTTTTTGTGTGTCCTTTTTACAAGATTTAAATTTCATTTCTATTGTAATATTTATTACATGCTTTTGTATGGTCTCTTTACCCTGACAAATAGTTTCGTTAACAAATATTTTATTTTACTATTATTTTTCTTTTAATTTTTATCAAATCCGACTGTATATTGCTCTACAACAATAGTTTATAGTTTTAAAAGCTACAATGCCAAGCACGAATGCGATTTCAGTTTGATGGAAATAGAATCGAAGTAGAGAATACAATTTCAGATATTTTAGCAAGAAATAATGTTTTGCATGAAAGGTGTGTACCAGATCACAGATCGTTTTTCTATATAAAAAAAAAACCAAGTCATCCACATATTTTCTACAGAAAACGCAATCGATCATTCAATAATAATTTCTGACTAGCGTTTCACAACCATCCTGATAACTGTTCTTGAAATCCTTCGTCACATACATACATAATTGGCCATTACAACCCTTCAGTCAGGATTACGACCTAGCTTCTCACACCACTAATGTTGTGTGCGTTAATTTTATACATGAGTGGCGGGACCTACAGTTTAAAGTCGACTTCGAACGACAGATTTTTGAGAAGCTTTTCATGGCAATTTTTACTCTCAGAGTCTTTGCCAGAAATCTGCTGAGAGGAAGTCGCCGATGAAATACTTTTTTCGTTTTGATGTCTGACCTTCGTCACAGTTTATCAAATACCGGGCAATAACAGCGGCGATGTTTTGCAGTTTACTATTCTTTCTCGTCATTACAGCTTCTGGAAAGGTCGTTACCCCCAGATTTATCTAGACTCCGTAGGAAGTACATTATCCCATCCTTCCTTTGTCAATGATTATCTCCTCTAGAGTCACCCGGCTATGGTGGACAATCTTAGTTATGATGCACAAAAGCTCTAGGGTTCTAAGCACTAAATTACTGTCAGTAAATATGACTTATCACTCACTACTCATTAAACTCTGATACCCAGATTCACAAAGTGGCTGTCTTTATTATAGCCATTATTTCAGCAGACAAGTTGTCTACAATTTGAAATTAATTGGTACTGGAGATGAAAAGTCTATAGGTCTAGCTTATCCATGAGGCCAACAATTTGCTCAGCAGAGAGCCTATTTAGTACAATACAAAGTGTCGCCTGAAGACCGCATAGTCTAGTAGCATAGCCATTATATCAGCGGACAAGTTGTCTACAATCTGAGAATTATTAGTACTGGAGATGAAAAGTCTATAGGACTAGCTTATCCATGAGGCCAACAATTTGCTCAGCAGAGAGCCTATTTAGTACAATACAAAGTGTTGCCTGAAGACCGCATAGTCTAGTAGCATAGCCATTATATCAGCGGACAAGTTGTCTACAATCTGAGAATTATTGGTACTGGAGATGAAAAGTCTATAGGTCTAGCTTATCCATGAGGCCAACAATTTGCTCAGCCGAAAGCCTATTTAATACAATACAAAGTGTCGCATAGTCTAGCAGATTGTGCATAAAAACGAACGAAATCGGCTTAGAAGTATTCTGGCAAAAACTCGAAGAATAAATGAAAAGTTTTTCAAAAAATCGATCGTTTAGGGTCGATTTGAAATTGCAGATCCCGATACTTATGGATAAAAATTAACACAACAGGGATGGTGTGAGGAGCATGATTATAATCTTGACTAAAGGCTTGACTAAAGGCTTAAATAAGTAAGTAATATAATCAGGAGGGACTTAGGGTCTCTAAGTCTTTCTTATCCATTAAACCAGCAGTTCTTTCTGTAAGCAGTCAATTTAGTATCTTGTAAAGTGTCGTCCTCAAGGTACTTCTCACGGGATCTAGAACTTTGAAGCCTGAAATATTGCGAATTCTTTTGATTGTTAAATTCTATTACAATTTCTTATACTTTAAGAAATGCATAGAGACTTTTAAGCTTTTAATTAATTTTCTTTATTAAAAATATATGATATAACTAAGCTTATAAGAGTGCATTTGTGCCTTTTAATTCGCTTTTCATTATGCTGCTGCTTATTTTATTTATTCTATTAAAGTCATATTAGAATGGACTAACTGACTGACGGGGTATACGAAATCTAAACGAAATACTCAACCTGCATTTGTTTTATATTTACTTGACTATACATACTTACATAGGTGTGTACGTGTGTCTGTGTGTGTATGTATAAATGCAAGCATAAGTGAATGAATATATTATTACTTTTTTTTCTAGTTTTTCTCTTATAAATCATATAACGGTAGTCCTTTTGCTTGTATTATATTGCGTTTGTGTAAATGTAAGAGAATATGAAAGAGAGAGTATTTGTTTTTGTGTGTGTATGCATACATACATACATATATATATATATTACCAAGTGTTACTGCTTTAATAAACGAACGTATACAAGGATATTTCAAAAAAAAAAAACATTTTTTTTAAATTGTCTGCTTTTCTTCTTACATTGCTATACGAAAAAAAAAAATGAAAAGGAAAAGAAAGAAAAAAGCGAAATTTTCTTACCGTTTTTTTGTTTGTTGTTTTTGGTTTCTTATTATATTGCTGTTGTTGTTGTTGCTGTTGTTGATTTTAATGCAAAAACTTGGTCATTAATTAAATCCAACATATTGTGTATATTAAAACACTGGGTTTATTATATTATTATTTTTATTCTTCTTCTTCTTCTGTTGTTGTTGTTGTTGTTTTTATTATTATTATTAATATTGTATTTATTGTTGTTGCTTTAAACGTCCTTGATTTATATTTCTAGTGCAATGACTCGCTTGTAAGCTTTTTTCAATGCATTTTGTTGTTGTTGTTGTTGCCTTAAATGCCACTACTTTATATGCACGATATTTTACTTTTTATTTTATTTTTTATTTTTTAATAATAAAAAAAAAAACTTAAGAAAAAAAACTTATTCCTTCTAAATGGCAGTTTTTAGTTTCACTTTTTTTCTTATATTTTTTGTTTTGTTTTCAACACTTTCATTATTTATTTAATATTTTTATTTAATTAATTAAAAAAAAAACATATTTTAAACAAATTTTTTTTTCTAAATTCTATCACATGTTGTCCAGGCATTTAAAAATTAATTTATTGTTTTTCTTTTTTATAAATTATTTATCAAGGTTAACTTTTCTTTAATCATTATTAAACATTTAAAATTCCAAAATACTGTTTATAATAAGTTTTGCAAGCTCTTGAAATACTTCCTTTTTTTGTAGCTTATACTTTTACTGCATATAATTTAAAAAGAAAATACAAAAAAAAAAAGAATTTACAAAAAAATTCTCCGTTTTAAGCACATTTTGTTTTGATTTCTTGCATCCTCGTTGTGTTTAAGTCGCCTATACAGCTGAATGAAAACACTCAACTAAAAATATATTGTTTTTGTTTTTCGGTATGTGTTATTTGTAACAGTAAATTTTGCTCTAAAATCCTTTTGGCAACTCAATCTAATCAGAGAGCAATAACAAGTGTGTGAGAGAGAGAAAGACTCTCCCATAAGTTATTACGCATGCCCATTCAAACAAATGTCATCGAAACTTTGCCTATAAATAAGCAAAAAGGAAACCGTTATTTTAAATTTATTTCATAAACATATTTTACAAGGGGGACCAGGCGTTCTGTTTCACTACTATTTCCCTAGCTTGCCTAGAAGTAAGCAAAAAGGAAACCGTTATTTTGAATTTATTTCATAAACATATTTTACAGGGGGGCCAGGCGTTCTTTTTCCCTACTATTTCCCTAGCTTGCCTAGACAGTCGCATACCAAGTTGATAAGGACATCTTTCAATGTTCTGTTCGTACTTCAACGATACTAATGAGTGTCCATTGGGTTTTGCCCCATTATCTGCCCTTGATTGCAGGGTCTAATTTGCCATATTTCTTATAAAATACTCAAAGAGTTTGCTGGTTCCCTCAGGTGACAGTTAAGGGGGAACTTACAAGAATTTTTTTTTTTAAATAAAAAGTATTTGCAGGAAATTATACACTTTGGATGCATTAAAAAAAAAGATAAAAATTTTTTAAACAATTGCCTCCTATGGGGTTCCCAATATATTGATAACTATTTTGATTCCTATCTTATCAAGTTTGACAAAAAAAAAGATTTTAAAAAAATGCACTGGCCTCCAGCAAAGAAGAATGAGAAATTTGTTGGCCTGTTAACAATCATAATTTTCGTAAAAAAAAGAAAAAGAATTTTTAACAGAGATTTTTGGTATTTTAATTGATGTCTTATCATATCATTTAATTTATCTTAACTATACAAGAGCATACCTATGCCATTCCAGTGTACCACAACTATAACACTTACAATGCCACAATTTCACATCAGTCACTGGAACTACTTCGTCAAAATATTCATTCAGTTTTAGAAAAATTAAAATTATTTCAATGTTAGTTTGTTTAACTAATAAAACATAATTACTACGTATTAAATACAGTCGCGGACAAATAATAAAGACCCTATAATGTAAAATAAATTAACTAATTTACAAATCAAATAATTTCAAAATCATTTACCATAATTTAAAGAAAGAAAACAATCAGTTCTCTTCTTATTCATATGAGTCCAGTACAGCCTTCCAATATTGCCTATGCAGTAAGACCCCGCTTGACGCTGTTTCAGTATTGCGCGGTTGGAAATGAAACGGCCTATATATTGCCGGTGTATACTTCATTTTAGTCTGGCCAGAATAAAGATTCCAACTGCATTTACCAAAGTCGCAATCATAGTACGAACGCATCTTTCCTGCGTCACAGTTGATTTATTAGTTGTCAACAACGTTACAAGGTGTATACATATGTATGTGTTAAGTTGCCGCGTTTAACGCTGTTTCGTTTAGCGCTGGAACTTATTGAAATGTATACATCGCGTTAAGCGGGGTTTTACTGTACGTGACTATGTATATTCATCTGTATGCCTTGGTAAGACATATAAAGTCAGTGTTGACTAATTAATTTTACAGCGTTTGTTTCTTTTTAGTTTTTGTGGTGTAATGTTTTTGTGTCTGGTTCAATAGGGTGTGTAAGTCACGAAATTGTTGCTTACAATACATTGCTTATACAGTAAGACCCCGCTTAATGCTGTTTCAATATTACACAGTAGTAGTGATACTTGTTGGTGGTGCACTATATAGCAATGGTGTATACTATGTATCTTTTTCAACACTCTTTTGCTACCCTGTCCAGAATAAAGAATGTATCCCCTGCGTTAAGCGGGGTTTTACTGTACTTTTGTTTACTTGTTGTCGAGGTATTTAGAGGTGCTCGTATTTTGTTTTCCTTCTGTTATTTTTTTTGGGTATTTTTAGGTTTTTGGCATGTCTAGATTAAATGCAAAACATTCTAGTGGGAATTCTCACTGTTAGACGCCCTCTTCTTTTCTGCACTGGCACACTATCTCCCACACCTTCAAAGTAAATAAGGACGAGTACATTCTCGACACTTTAACATTTATTTACAAACACTTGTAAGAGCATTTAGTATTACTTATGCTATACGAAATATATTTTCAAATTGTTCTACTGTAAGAGTTGTAGAACTTTATAAGCTTGAAGTTGGGTGTTCAATAAATTTGTCACAGGGGGTAGAGGATAATAAAAAGATCTTCACATTTTATTTGCAAATAAAATGGATTTTTTTTTGAATTGCCTAGCAGGCCGACCTTTCTTTTGTAGTCTTCAATAGTTTTTCTCAATAACTTTATTGAATATCTAGGCTGACTGCCGGTCTGTATATCCTGATATCTAAGCCAGCCCTTTATATAAACATCACACCCCATAGCCGCATTAAATTTCGTGTTGTTGGTGTATATTTTCCCAGAATTCGAAGGACGAGGACGGGGTGTTCGCTTTCAAATAACATTTTTATGGTTACCGTGTCTAGGTAAGATATTGAGAAATAGGAGTCTATGATAATGTCGTTTCCATGCAGCTTTGTAGGCTAGTAGTTTATCGATTAAGAAACTGAATATATTTTCAGAGAAATCCTATAACGAGGCAAGGATTATAAAATATTAGTTTCTCGTATTCAAAGTTATTGACATGGCTTTATGAAAAATGTATTTTGACAAGTACTTTGAAGTTTAAAAATGTATCAGAGCTATAACTCTGAGGGTAGACGTTGGCAGTTCTAGGACATACGCGTAAGCAAGTAGATTATTATTTGTGTGTCCAGAACTTGCCATCTTTATATGGCTTTTGTCATTTGAAACAATTTCATTGTTTTAATAATGAAAACTAGTTTGAAACACTCGCTATTTGTTCACTTTATCTTTTAAGAACAGAATAAGTTTAAGAGACTGCCATTCGCAGATACATACGTACGATGTTAGATTCCCTTACGCACTCTGTTAGCACTGAATACTGATCTATTGAATCCGTTAATTTGGCGCCAATATTTTTTTTCTAAAACTGAAAATCGTTCTTAACACTTTTATGCTGAAATTTATTTCACTTGAAATAAATCTTAAAAATATTCTGAAAATTATTTTCACTCTTCTCTTCAAGACAGGGGCAGAGTCTTGGCATTGCCTTTACTGTTCTTGAATATTTGCTTCGTCTGTGACAGTTTGTGATCTCATCTGTTCGCATTTGAACAGAATGATAAAAAAAAATTTGCATAAAATCGTTATCGTTAGCATTTAATTAAAATAATCGATCACTGACAATAACAATGATATCGTAATCATTAGAGTTTCTTAGAGGAGATATGTTGAGCTCTCTCTCTCACTTTCTCTTTTGCTAATGTTTAATGTATTAACAGTTCAAGGCTTAAAGAAATTTCTTTCCCTTGTTATACATATTATCCCCGCGCTATAAATCTATTCTAATTATTTAGTTGAAAAACAATTCATCATGATTCTAGGTAATTTGAAAAATAAAACAATTTTCATCACTTTAATGTTACCGATTAATTAGGTGTTCCATGACTTTTTTGCAATGCATACTCCATCAATCGATTTCTAATATTTGCATAAAGCAAGCAAGTAACATAATTATTGATCGCGTTTATTTTGTGTATTTTTTTTGTCGAATTATTCTTCACAGCCATACACACACACATGGCCATGCACAAACTAACATAGAATTCGATTCGTTTCAAGTGTTACGATCTAACAACAGCATCAGCTACTATCGTTTGTTTATTTAATTATAAAATCGTACGTACGCTTGTACTTCTCATTTAGTTCATTACGATTTAAGTTTAAGTAAATTTAATTGTATTTGGAGGGTGGGTGGTGGCGACCAAAATAAAATCCACTCTTTTGGTTCTATTGGAGTAAAGAAAAAGAAGGCATGAAGAAACCCCTCTAAATATAGTCGTTTTCAGCTTTCTCCTCAGTGCAAAGAAAAAGAAGGCAGAACATCCTCTAATTATAATGATTCCCAGTATTCTCACACTGTCTCCCTCTCTATAACGCCTTCAACTTTCTCATTTAAACTGGTGGTGGCGGGATAGATTTCTTGAGAAATGTGTAGCTATTGTCCGAATATTTTTGAAATGAAATGGAATAGAGCGGTGTCTTAGTGTACTCACTTTTTGCAAACTAAGTTAGACCTCCCTTTAAAACGTACAGGCGAATATGCAGTTTAATGGATAATGTCGGCAATCGTGAGCTTGTAAAGTCGCCGTGGTCTAGTAGGTAGTGTGTTGGCATATTAAATGTAAAAGCCAGGGTTCGAGATCCAGGCTAGACATAAAAACAAAATTCAAAAAGTATTTTGTCGGCGATTTCCTCTCAGAAGATTTCTGACAAAAACTCTGAGAGTAAAATAAAATTGCCATGAAAAGTTTCTCATAAAATCTGTCGTTCGGAGTCGTCCCGCTACTCATGTCTAAAATTAATACACACAACATAAGTGGTGTGAGAAACTAGGTCAATAATCCTGACTGATGTGTTCTAATGATGAATTATGTAATCGTGAGCTCTTTACCATTTCGGGCTATTAGATGTGCTTGAGATAACATTGTACGGACGAGCACCGTTTGGTTAAAAGATATGAAACCTTAATACCAAAACCAAAACCATAATACCAAAATGTCCAGATCATAAATACAGTAACTAAAAATGTCAACATGATTCAGATGATATGTTCTAAAAATGTTCTGGTCAGCGACAATCACAAATCACGTATTGAGATTAGGGAAAACGGATTGGGGACACTCTAACGAATGCTGATGGCAATTTTGCAAGAGAAAGGTAAAGAATTGGAAAACTAGCTCATATTTTGAGCAATTAGAGAGAGAAACTGATTCCCACGAGTTGAACTGGGCTCATAAAATAACATGAAATAGCTTGCGACACTCATTTTTGGAAATAACTATTTGTAACCCTACGATCAACAGCCAATCGATATGGATCTTGATCTCAATAAAGAAACGGCGGATCTGTTTTACTTACTTAATTGGCCATAACAACCCGATTAACGGATTTCGGCCTGCCGAAACACATCCTTCCAGGCGCTTCTGCTTCTTGCGGGCCTACGCTAATTGGTCACACCAATCGATGGCAGGGCTTCCTCGATTTGGTCCTTCCAACGGATACAAGGTGGTCCTCTTCTCCGACTTCCGCGGATCTCCGCATCAAATACTCGTCTCGCCGGAGCATCCTCCTCCATTCGAACGAAATGGCCGAGCCAGCGCAGCCGCTGGATATTAATACGCTGTACAACGTCCATGTCGTTGAGGAGCTCATACAGCTCACTGTTGTATCGGATGCGAAAATCATCGCCAACTCGCACTGGACCGAAGATCTTACATAGGACTTTTCTCTCGAATACTCTCAAGGCAGCTGCTTCAATTCTTAATAGGGTCCATGCTTCTGCGCCATAAACACGGGTATGATGAGCGTCTTTTAGAGTATTAGTATCGTCTTGCGAGAGAGGTCTCTGCTACTCAATTGCCTATTGAGACCATAATAGCACCTGTTGGCAAGAGTAATCCTGCGCTTGATCTCCAGACTGACATCATTTTCGGTGGTAACGGCGGAGCCAAGGTAAATGAATTCCTTGACTGTAATCAAAAGTATAGCTATCGGCCGTAATTTGTGAATCAATAGGCCGCACGGCTCTACTTGTTGATAACATGTACTTCGTTTTGCCCTCATATACTGCCAAACGATGTCGTCAGCGTACGCAAGCAACTGGACACTTTTTTGAAACGTCTGTTTCACAAAAGTTATATTTCTCTCTAGTACTGTGGTTCTAAAATCGTAATTTTTTCATTGTGTTCTTATGTTTATAACCGAACACTGTACATTTTTTAAATGAAATTAGAAAAAACAGATGTTTTCGCCAAAAAAAAAAATTAGTTTTTTATCGTAATGTTTTTCCATAACGGTTATCATAATGTTTCTGTAGAAATCATAACGTACCGAGCATATATAAGTGAGAACTTTTTAAAAAATTGAAATCAGTTGTTCTATAATTTTTGGGCCCACCTTTTCCATACTAGCAAAGACAAGTAAGTTCTAGTATCTATAGATAGAATTTCAAGAAGACAACTATTTAAAAATGTATTTTATTTTAGTGTCTCCAAAATTTTGCATCTGTCTTGCTATTATACTGCTTCAGCTTCAATGGCAAACAGTTCTCGCAGCCGTATTCGATTACGCGATCAATGTGTGTGAAAATGTCTCGGACTATATATTTGTACAAAATATCGAGGATTGCAGTAGATATTTTGTGTGTATTGATGGTCAGGCCGTAGCTCAACAATGTCGTACGGGTTTATATTTTGATGCCAATCGTCAGGCCTGTGTAGCAACACGTAACGTTTGTTTACAGTGTCCCAAGCATAAAAAAACCAATTTACCTTTACTTAAGACATGCGACAAGTACGTGAGCTGTTACTATGGCAACATTTATTTGAGAAAATGCGAGGACCAACAGCAATTCAATAGAATAACTGGCAAATGCGATGAGGCTAAAAACGTAGACTGCGTAGACAATCGTTGTTCAATACACGTGTTAGATAATAATGCTACATACGTGACTAGTGCCGCTAAATGTGAGAAATATTTTATGTGCCAAGAGGGCAAAATGAAAGCGTTGTCTTGCGGCAAAGGTTTATACTTCAGTACGAAATGTAATTGCTGTGATCTAAAGGATAATGTTGAATGTCTGGTGAGTATTGCTTGATTAGAAATCTAAGGAATTCAGTTTCAAAATGGGGAGACGGCGAAAAACTCATTGACAATTCGATCCATCGTAAACATTGTCGAACAGTTTCAACGAATGTTTAAAACCCGTTTCATTTCAGATCGATGAAAACCCAGAGACTAAGCTTACAAATGTTAAGGAGAAACGCATCTCCCAGGAAAGCCTAATGGAAAAACTTCATTTGCCCACCATATTGAGTAACAATGTCAACATTAAATGCCCTACCACTGGTTCCTTTATCTATCCCTACCACGGCAATTCTGACTACTACTATACCTGCATTAATGGTCAGGCTTCTCTCCGGGCCTGTGCTGAGGGTTATCAATACAATGTTACACAGAGACGATGTGTTAAACCAAAACCAGTAGAAGACAATGACATGGCTGAGTTTGAGTTGAAGTTACCAGTCGAAGAAGTTGAATTATTTGAAGTTAATTGTCCCCTTAGAAGGTGCCACAATTATGGCTCATAGTGAGAGTAAAGAAAAATACATTTTGTGCATGAATGGCCAACCTACGGTGTTTGATTGTGCCGAAGGTTTATTTTACAATGACAAATTGAAAAAGTGTTCAGAATATGTGGGTGAGATCGGTATTTATCAAACCGCTTTGCCTGGAGAAACCAATAATATTATGTGTCCCAAATTTGGAACGTTTAAATATCCCCACGCTAATGACACCCATTATTATTTGTGTACTGATGGAAAGGTCTACATATTGGCCTGTGAAAAAGATGAAATTTTTGATAGTGACATAAATATATGCCGTGAAAGGTCTGAAACTGATATGAAAGGAACTGAAACGGTAACGAATGATAATGAAAACATTACAGATAAACCCAGAGCAACCATAGTAGCTGAGTTTGCAAGCAATATTATATGTCCGAAATTGGGCACCTTTATGTTCCCGCACAGCCAGAGGAATCGTTATTACGTCTGCATGGATGGTCATGCTATTGGTTTTGCTTGTGCTGATGGCTATATATACGACTCGGAAGTGAATGCCTGCAAACTGGATAGTCAAACTTTAGAACCAGAAGTACCCGCACCTACTTTGCTAGATGAACCGGTCAATATTTTATGTCCCTCATCAGGAGCTTCCAAGTTTCCTCATTTGTCAAGAAATAAATTCTATTTGTGCATTAATGGCATGGCCTCTGTATTAGCATGTCCTCAAGGTACTTTATTTGATGCTGAGTTGTCAAATTGTCGCACCCAATTGAAAGAAGAACAGGAGCATGATGACTCTGAACTACACACAACAACAAGTGAAGTCACAGTGACATGTCCTAAACTGGGTACTTTTGTTTATGCTCACGTTAACAAGACTCAATACAATGTTTGTTTAGATGGCCAATCAATTGTATTGACTTGTAACGAAGGTCAAATATTTGATCCCAAGGAGAAAATTTGTCGTACTCCCAACGAAAACAAGATAGAAAATATTAAAGCTTTGATCGCTCTAAAAGGCGAATCCTACCGCAATTCTAAATACTGTTGAAGGAGACAATAATTCAAGCATAGAATTAAAGGAAACTCCTACTGAAAATGTTGAAGCTATCGAAACGCATACTACCGACGTAACTGAAGTAAATAAATCTATGGAAATCGAAAGCTCCGATATTTCTAAAGTTGAAGATCTACAACCTTTGGTAGCCTTAAAGGCAATTCCAGCTGAACATGTTGAAACTGTAGATACTATTGAAGTGTCTGAAGTCGACAGCTTAGATTCTGATGATGACAATAATTCAGAAACTCATAAACAAGATAATGAAGTCTTATATGCCATAGAATACAACAGCAACGACATTGCAACAACAGACGAAGTAGACCAATCAGCTGTAGCTGAAGTAAATAAATCTATGGAAATTGAAAACTCCGATATTTCTAAAGTTGAAGATCTACAACCTTTGGTAGACTTAAAGGCAATTCCAGCTGAACATGTTGAAACTGTAGATACTATTGAAGTGTCTGAAGCCGACAGCTTAGATTCTAATGATGACAACAATTCGGAAACTCATAAACAAGATAATGAAGTCCTATATGCCATAGAGCACAACAGCAACGACATTGCAACAACAGACGAAGTAGACCAATCAGCTGTAGCTGAAAATATTTAAATCCCAAAATCTTGAGATAAAATTTCAGATTTAATTGAGCTGTAAAAAGTTTTTTTTTTATAAAATATAAGACAAATAATATAGAGTTTAAATATTTGGCGTTTATTTTTAAAACTGTAGATATGCTCTCACAATAATGCCCTATTGTTTAAGTGTTTAAGAATAAAATTTTCGAATAAAAACTAAATGAGATTTCAGTTTACCTTCGGCAGCAAAAAACAATCTGCTACAGACAATCACTAGCGATGGATATGGATGGGAGGATGTCTTCACCATACTGGACACAGCTTCCAGGAGTTATAAAGATTCCTAAGGCCCTATAGAAATCTTACGCTCTCAGTATGCTTGTAATTAGTGCAAGCTTGCGGTACGTGCCAGTACAGACAAACCCAACCGAAATAGTTCTAAATGCAAAAAAGAAAAAGACAATAAAGTTTCGAAACATGGATTAGGTAATATCATAAAAACTGGAGATAAAATATTTGAAAATATTTCTGGAATAACAAGAAATACCAAGCAAAGTCAGGCACGACATAATATATAAATAAGATACAGATGTGTTTGTATATATGGAGCGATATGATTTCGTTCAACACAGACGCTGAAGACTCCGTTGGATTAAAAACAATGGTACATGCTAGTAAGGACCAGAGTTTTACAAACTATGGTTAGGCTAAACTATGGTTAGGTCTTAAAGAATCAAACGGCTGACAGAGAATTACTTAACTATACCCTGGCCGAACCAGTGATGATAAATAGAGGATATCTGTTTACCATACCAACGGTGTACTTTGAATTAGACAAATTTTTCTCGAAAAAACAAATTTGAACAGATCTCTTATATCCAAGTTTTAAAAGAATTCTTTTTTATTTTTAAATAAATTTTTATTATAAAAATAATGAGCCTTATCGGCTTATTTTTCCTTTACTTCGGTTGCTGCTGCTTAGAGCGTATAATACTTTCTTTCAGTTCTCTTATGCGTGCCCTCTCTGCTCTCAAATTATCAGCTTGTGACCCTAAATCGGATGAGAAATCCTGAAACATGCTTAACATGGTCATGATTAATTGTTCCTTCTCATCGGTGGTGGCAGCAGCATTCAAGTCAGCCATAGTAGGCATTTGAGGCATGGTCAACGTATCAATGTTTGCCAAGCCAGCTGCAATAGAAGTCAGAGGAGTTGCTACAGGTACAGTAGGTTCTACTGGAGCAGATGCTGCTGTCGCTTTAGTTTTAGTGTCTGCAACTTGAGTTTTATTATCACCTACAACTTGTTCCTTTT
The DNA here is from genome assembly GCA_014635995.1 of Sarcophaga peregrina. NCBI lineage: Eukaryota > Metazoa > Arthropoda > Insecta > Diptera > Sarcophagidae > Sarcophaga > Sarcophaga peregrina. The sequence continues at coordinate 8,573,481 of CM025792.1, read as the reverse complement.
TGCTCATGTGGTTTTCTATTAATTCAGTTGTATTGATCATATGTTGGACCCGCTTAAATTGAGCCTTTAGACGAGCTATTTCAGCTAGTTTTTCTTTAATATAATCAGCTTCTTCGGCATCATCTTCCTCTTTCAGATTCCTTGTTATCTTCAGCTGTTGTAGAGTTTAAGATTTCTGTCTCAGCTACTGAAGTAGTTTCACTTGTTGTTTTAGATTTCTGTTCATATGCTTGTTTTCTCTCCTGCTCTTCACGTTCCTGTTGTTCTCGCAAACGCTGTAAGTCTTCTGCTCTACGACGTAATTGTTCCATTTCTTCCATTAATTGCCGATGTTCAGCTTGCATATCGGCTAAAGCCTGATTAGAGTTGGCTAAGCGCTGGCTCAATTCGTCATGTTCCAAAGCTGGCTGGGGTTTATTGCTTTCGTTGACCATTTCTGAAATATTAAGAAGAAAAGTTTTTAATTAAAGAAAGACTTTAAAATTCTTAAAAGTCGTAACTCCGCCCCGAACAGTAACACTTTAAATTTTGGTTAACATCCAGTTAATCTGATTTCGGCCCACAGCCTCCATCATCTTCCGGCAGAGGGCTACATTATTGGAGGCTTCCTTTGGACGCAGATAAAATCGTCCTTAAAGCCGACTTTAGCTAATCCATTCGAACGATGTGGTCTAGCTAACGCAGCCAGTATTTATCAATGCGCTGCACATCGTCCATACTCGTTTAATATTACCTTTTGAGATTTTTTTAATTATTTTATGTTTAATTAATTCTGTAGATAATTAGGACAATGGAAAGGCTCAGCAAATAGGCTCGTGTGTTTTTTCTTTTAAAACACACCTCGTATATTTTATAGGCCTATACCCCCCAACAAATCCTAAACAAAAGGAAAATTTTACGATGTATTTCTACTCTTTCTAAAGAGAAGCACACATTTTTCTCTTGTCATTTTTTTTATACTAAAATACTCTCACACTGATTCTATAAATAGCGAGTTTTCCACTGAAACAAAAAAATATTTACACAATAATAGAATATTTTTTATCAAAAAAAAGGAAAATTTATATTTCAAAAATTCAAAAAAATCACTTTTATCAATAAAAAATAAAAAAAACCTATTACCTTTGAATTAAAACTGATGTTTATTATTATTTAATTTTAAATTTAAAAAAAATTATAAAAAAAAAATTCTTTGCGACTCAATTTAATAATGCTGTTAAACAAAGGAAATTCGTAAGAAAACTGAATATTTTCTTAGATTTTCTTCTTACTCATAAATTAGGCGAAAACCCGGAGTGCTTCGCATTCCCAATTTTATAATACCATTAAATTTAAAATGTTTGATACAATAACATACCATAAACTAATACTTTAAAACGAAAATATATTTATTCTGTCTATAATCAGTTTCTGATTTAATGATCTATACATGCGGTACTACATACATATTTATGTACGTATATAACTCCACAGAAGAGGATGACACTTAAAATAATACGTAATATATTCATTATGGGTGCTGTCATGTCAACTGCTTCATAATTCAAATTAATTTGTCGCCCCCTTTCTTATTTTATTGGTCACTACAACCATGTAGTCAGGACTACCACCTAGCTTCTTAAGTCACCCATGTTGAGTGCGTTAATCTTTTTATCCATGTTAATTTTTTTTTTTGTATAAAACCTGCACTCAGGGGATGACCCCTACTCATGCATTGCACTGTGCAGGTTTAGGAAAGGTGGAAAGAGGGAAGATGCGAACGGTAAGGAAACGAGTTGCTGCTGGAGACTATAAAATGGCCAGTGCTATACTTTCACCATTAGACAGTCTACAGCAAACGTCCCCAAGAAGCCCGCAGTTTCTTACACCACTTATGTTGTGTGTGTTAATTTTATACAGTTTAAAGTCGACTCCGAACGACAGATTTTTGAGAAACAAGAAGAGAAAAACAAGAAATCGCCGAAAAAATAATTTTTGTATTTTTATTTTTAATGTCTGGCCTGGTACTCGAACTCTGGCTTTACGTCTAATAAGCCAGCACACTACCTACTAGACCACGGCGACCTACAGTTTAAAGTCTACTCTACTCTACTTTGAAAAACTTTTCATTCTAGAAACCTAGCTATTTATACAATGGATCAATTTCACCTCTGGGTACTGTACTTGCCTCAGTTGACAAGTACACATCCTCTAACCTAGCTATTGTATTTTAAATATGTCCTAAATATACAATATTTAATACAATATTTACTTGGCATGAGAGTTAGCTCTTTCACTTTAAATATAATTTTTTTTATATAAAAAACCTCATGCAGTGCATTGTGCAGATTTAGGAAAATAGGTTATATGAAGGTGGAAAAAGGGAGTAGTGTTTGTAGATATTCGATTTAAACTTACCAATATCGTAATTGACGGGAAAAACCTTCGCAGAAAGATCATTCCACAAGCGAGCAGTGCGGGCAAAAAATTAATTCTACCTGTAATGCACTGTGCGCTTCACTGGACAATCAACCACAAAAGGATGTGTTCTTCGAGAAGCTCAAGTACCACGTAAAAATATGTGATTATCGGGACCAAGCCCCTTATCTCTCGAGAACACCTCCCATTATAGTACCGATAGAACAATGAAACACACGCTACATTGCGACAATGCTCCAATACCCTACTGTCATTAGTAATCACCTTCGCCCTCTCCTGTACGCGTTTGAGAAGTTTCAAAATAGAGTGTGAAGTACCGGCCCATACATGAGGGTTGTACTCCATCCGGGGTCGGATAAAGGTCCTGTAAATAGTAAGAAGGTCGGATGGAGTGAAGTATTATCTGCACCGTTTCAAAAAACCAAGGGACTTGAATGCTTTCCTTCGACACTCGAAAAATGTGATCATTCCAACGAGCATCACAACTAATTCTCATGCCCAGAACATCAAGAGCATCCGCCTCCTCAATATTCACATTACCCATAGATACAGATGGCAGAACACCAGCGCCAGCACACGCCGGTGTGACAAATGATCTTCATCATAGGCCTTCACCTGAATTATACTGCATGTTAAGCAGGGCACGTTAAACTGCCTTAGCTTTCAAACAAACAACTAGACATTCGCTTATACATATTTATATATAAAGATAAAAATACTTGCGTATTGAAAATTACTTTTTAACAAAACAAAAAAATCTCTTTTAATATTAAATTTTCTGCTCATGGTCTCTCCATTTTTTTATATTCTTAAATGAATTAAGAGAACAAGTGTATGGTGGTACGCTTTACTCTTTGTTAAAATCTTATAAAATATTTTGCTTCTCACGACAGGTTTCCATTTTGGGATCATATACCAGACCGGGTGTACAATCCATAATAACACCACGACCCTTCATGCAGAAGTAATACTTATCCTCCTGTTTATGTGGATAGAAATGGACACCCTCTGAAGGACACTTAATGTCAGCGGTTTTTGGTGGCATTTTCGAAAGTGGTTTAATGTTGCGCTGAATAGTTGATATCTGTAAAAAGATGGTTTTTTTTTATTATTGAGAAATAAATTTGGATTCAGATGTATGTACAAGATTACTTCTTAAATCAAATAGGACTAGTCTTTATGATTAATTCTTTGCAATGTCTAAAGGGAAAAGCTTTGTAAATCAAGGTAAGGGTTGCTTCAATAGCTCTGCATTCTCCTTTCCTTTCTTCTTCACTTTAGATAACCTATTCTTTGTATGTTTACATATCATCCTCTTACTTATTATTGATCTAATCTAACCTAACTTAACAGGAATGAAATTAAATTTAAAAAACTCATTTTCAATATCAAGCTTCTTAAACTGACCGTTAACATAAAATTTTTGTCACCGGAAACTACTAGATTAATAAGTTCTGTGCTAGAATTATATTAAAGCTAGTTCTCTGTTTGGTCCTTAAGACTATAATATTTACTTACCGTACAGTTGACCTTCGTGGGGAAATCACAACAATCACATTCCGGGTTGAATTGTAAGCCATTGGCACAGTGTTCAGCATATGGGATGCCATCCATGCATACGTAATATTTATCGCATGCGGCCTTACTGCTTAAGAACGTTATATTTTTTGGATTATTAAAGATGGTGCACATATTATCCACACAATCAACATATTGGGGAAAATCGCAGCGATCCGTATTGGCATTATATTGGAGGCCATCGCAACACTCACGCACCACGGGTGTGCTAGCATAGCATAAAACATATATTGTGCACGTGCGATCATAACAGAACGATGACAAAGCCGATGTACAGTTTTTAACACATTGAGCTTTTTCAGGTTCAATACAAGATTGAGATTTAGAATCGAAAAGGAAACCTTGATTGCATTTTCTCAATATGGGCGTCTTATCCATGCAAACATAATAGGAAGAGCAGTCATTCAGAACCGGTAAAAAGTTATTATCAGCTACACGCTCGCAGATATTGATTTCCGCTTTTGTTGAAGCACAGGCCAAGAGTATGGCGATGGTGAATATAAATAATTTCACTGCAAATTAGAAATACAAATTATTAATTAAATAAAATAAATAGAACTGTAAACGTACTTCTGCTTATTGGCTCTGTTTGAGAAATGTACCAAACAATTCGAAAAATAACCGTCTTTTATAGTTTAAATTAACAAAAAAAAAAATTTGTCTTTAACAAGAAATTTTTGATGATATTTTGTCAATTAAAATAATTAAATTTTTATCATCATTTGGCAAAACAGTTCCTATTAAAACACTGATAAAGTCTCGAATTTGATAGTGTTTCCTATTTTCGATAAATCAGGAAAATTAAAGGCTAATACGATAGATTTTAATGTCTGTTAAATCGGACGCCAATTACCAGACGATTCTCTAAGCTGAACTTCTCTGATTTTGTATAGCAATGGCCGGAAAATATGAAAGTATAGTAGTTAGGCTCGGTAGCATTGATATAAATCCCCTTGTTTACTGCATGACAGATGAACCCACTTTTGATTGAGGTTTTTTAGCAAGAGGTCTTTTTTACGCCGCCGGTGTTGAAGTCGTCGCGGTCTAGTGGGTAGTGTGTTGGTTTATTAGACAAAAGGCCCGGGTTCGAATCCCAGGTCAGACATCAAAATGAAAAAATATTTCTTCGGCGACTTCCTCTCAGCAGATTTCTGGGAAAGACTCTGAGAGTAAAAATTGCCATGAAAAGCTTCTCAAAAATCTGTCGTTCGGAGTCGACTTTAAACTGTAGGTCCCGCCACTCATGTATAAAATTATCGCACACAACATAAGTGGTGTGAGAAGCTAGGTCGTAATCCTGACTGAAGGGTTGTAATGGCCAATTATGTATGTATGTCTTTTTTACGCCACACCATAGAGGAAGTCTTCACGTCCTCCTTGTGTGGGGCCCTCACCCACTAAATCCCTCCTCATCCCGTGGACTGTTGTGCCCACTCCGGAACTACGATGGTATTACTTCGGAGTGGAGTCCTTCATGCTCATATCCACGTCCGGATTGTGGATTGAAGGTTGAGGAGACTTCTAAGTGTCTCCGACGAAACTAACAAAATAGGATAAAAAATGAAATTGTTGAAAAATGGACTTAAAAATATTAATAATTCTCATTGAGTTAATATCCATTTAATATGCATTTTTCGCGAACTACATTTCTTTGATTGATGATTTGCATTTTGTGTTTGATGACATTCATTGTTTTGGTAGACGACTTGCATTGTTTTGGATGATGACTTGCATTATTTTTATCGATGACTTACATTTTATGGGTCGATGAATTGCATTTTTTGCCCAATGCAAAACTGCTTTGGAATCCTTGATATCATTTCTATCCACGCCCACTAGTTCCACTTAACCCACAAGCCCATTTTTATCCGATTTATATAGAACACTTTTTGACTAAAAGTTCGGTCCCAATTAGGCTACGATTATTATAATAAAATCGTCTTCGAAATTCAGTCATGACTCAGAGTGCAATAATAATAGGATTATACCGATAGTCCATAATGTTAAATATATATTCAATATGTCGTTATATAGTGGTTACCAATTGAAATATATTTTAAATTTTTTATGCACTTGAAAAACTCATCGGTTAACGGCTTTATTTGGCAATGCAATACGATAACAACGATCTGGCTGCCTATGTGCAGAAATCTTTCGTCTGGCAACATCATTTTTCGACGAGTTGTCAGCCGGAATTGAATGGAATTTTTTGCATTACAATTGCATCGAAATTGTTTTTAATTAAATCGTCGTTTAAAAACAATTTAAACAAACAAATTTTGTTTATAAATATTAAACGGTGTACAAACTTTACGAATTGCATGAAATTTTATATTAAAATTAAAAATAAGTCAAAAAAACTGCCGTGTAAAATAGTGTCTGTCTGTGCAAAGGGCGTGCAAAAACATAAAAGAAAAGAAAAAAAAAAAACGATCAATGAAAATTTATATTGAAAAAAAAAGAAAAATAGAAACTAATTTATAAAAGAATTTATATCATATAAAATGGCGCCTGTTAAAAATCCCCACTCAACAAACAAAAATGCAGTTAATAATAATACTGTCGTCCACAGCAATAGCACTAATCCACCATCGGCTGTACAAAATGCTACAACTGCAGCTAACAATTCCTCGCATGCAGCAACCGGGCAACGTAAACAAACGGGCACGGTTCCCAAGAGCTCTACAAAGTCAACCATAAATGCTAATACAATAGCAATTGGCTCACAACAACAACAGCAACAGAATGGTCAAAAACCTTTATTACAGCCAACTGGAGTAGCTCAAATGGCTAATCGTTCTAGTCCTTTGAATATAGTCGCATCAATTCAACACCAGCAACAGCAGCAGCAGCAACAACAACAACATATGCGTTCTCATCCACAGCATAAAAATACAGAAATTGTTGCACCCATAAGAAGGGAACTCAAAGATTTAAATGTAAGTTATAATATTAAAATTACATAAGAGATGAATTTTGATTATAAGCCCACATTGCAACTTCAATATAAAACTATGTTGGGATTGCAAATAAAATGGTGATGGAGAAATGGGCCTCCTTTGATCATTTCTTTTGGCTGTCATACCCAGACGCAAAGTAAGACAGAATAAGAGGGATTTTTAAATCTCTTATTATGGTCCCCAATACTTCGATAGGTTTTCTGACTCGACATTATGCTTTTAGAGTCGGAAATAGGTTGTAGGACAAAGACGGAACTGATGTAGAGTGCATCGTGAGGAAGGAAGCTTGAGATACATACATAATTGGCCATTACAACCCTTCAGTCAGGATTACGACCTAGCTTCTCACACCACTTATGTTGTGTGCGTTAATTTTATACATGAGTGGCGGGACCTACAGTTTAAAGTCGACTCCGAACGACAGATTTTTGAGAAGCTTTTCATGGCAATTTTTACTCTCAGAGTCTTTGCCAAAAATCTGCTGAGATGAAGTCGCCGAAGAAATATTTTTCGTTTTGGTGTCTGATTTGAGATACCTCTCGTTTTTATGTCGATATTAAAGGATTGCAAAGTCCACAGTCGATTACGGTTACCATTTTAAAAAGGAAAGGGGTACTGAATCGTGTTTTTGATAGGTTTCATGGCTGAGACTGTAGACCACAAGCAATGCCTATACCCTTGAACACGGAGGAACAGACACTAAAAGTTTTCTCAAATGACTTTGTAAAATTGCCGGCTATTAGGATTTCGACCCGGGGGAGAGCTAAATGTCGGCCATTGGTTAGCTGACGAGATTCTACTCTCTACTGCTTTTCCAATTCTTTCTTTTCTTTCTGTCTACTATCATCATAATTTTTTTTTATAGTTTCCTCCCGTTTTGCTTTCAGTTTCTCTTCTCGTTTACTTTCCTTGTTTTCCTTTTTTTTTTTTGTTTTGTTTTGTTTTTTTTTTAGGCTACCTATGAGACTAAGGTTAAGAATAATGGATCTGTCCCTTTATAATAGTATCTGGTCCGACTTACGTCCACTGGAGTTCAGGATGTTTTATCATAAAATGAACAAGCTTTCACTGATCATTTATTAAATGTTCAAAACCAGCAATGTAGTATCTGTCCTAACTATTCTATATACTTTTAACTGTTGAAAACCAGTGCATTAATCCTAGGGTCTAAAGTAAAATCTTCAGCCATATCATTTAGATAGTCTCGCCATTCCTTGATACAGACTTTTGTCTTATAGATTCATCTAAAGGCTTTTAAAGCTACTTGATTATGTCTCCACATATAATTTTCAAAATATCCGAATATATACAAACAGCAAATACGTTGATACCTCTTGTTTATTTTTTTTCTATAAATTGAGTTCCTTAGAGAAAACGCTTTATGCATTAGGACAAAAAAGGTTTTGTCAAGAAAAGGCAGGGGGTATATAGCTCTTAATGATGGCTTTTATATTCTTGAATTAATTATTTTTCTTCTGTTAATGGCTTATTTGGCAAAGTTTTTGATACATTTTGAATAACAAAATGATTTTACAAATGCGTCATTATATCCAAAATTAATAAAAAAAAAAATATAATAATGAATGGATAATTTTAAATAATTAATAAAAGCATTATATTCCTCTATAGTAACATACGTACTATATAATAATTTACCTCTTGTTTATTTTTGAGATGATAAACCTTCTATTTAGATGCATACTTATAGACCTCAGTCTCTATAAATTGAGTTCCTTAGAGAAAACGGTTTATGAATTAGGACAGAAAAGGTTTTGTCAAAAAAAGGTGAATGAATGGTGGCTTTTATGTTTTTGATTTATTTTTCTTTTGTTAATAACTTATATTGCAAATTTTTTGATACATTTTGAATAAAAAAATGATTTTACAAATGCGTCATTATATCAAAAAATAATATAAAAAAAAAATAATAATGAATGGATAATTTTAAATAATTAATAAAAGCATTATATTCCTGTATAGTAACATACGTACTATATAATAATTTTACACGATATTAATATATAGAATAAACATCTTCCGGCCATACACCTCTTTACTCTTAAATTTTTGGAGGACTCTCTTAAAAAATTGTGTTTCTCAACAAATCATTCATAGAAATCTAGAAAATTGTGAAAATCGCAAAGAAAATTGTTGAAAATTTTCCTCAAATTTTAGTCGTACTTCTCATTTCGGCTGATAACGAACGAAACGATCAACGATCTATTAGTTTTTATGTGCTCATAAAAAGAAAATCTGAAAATCATACAATATAGGCGGGCTAGTAATACTTTTTACAATTTTCTTTATATTTTTGTATTATTTAAAGGACTATTTATTAACTACGGTGGTGACCACAGCAAATAATACAAATAATCTTAATAATCAACAGCAGCAGCCGCTGCAACAGTTACAAACTATAGCCGTGCCACAGCAACAGCAACAACAACAAACACAAAGTAATACAACAGCTACCAATAGTGATTTTGGTAAGTTTTAAATATAAAAACATATTATTTTTTAAAACAAAAAATCCATTTATTTTATATAAGATTTTAACATTAATAATGTATGTAGGTAGGTTTGTTCGAATAAACTTATTTTCTGCTGTAGTTTGATGTTTTTTTTTTTTCAAAAATTCTTTAGTTTAAATGTCTATCCATCCATCTATCGTGTATTTAGTGTGTAGGAATGTGTTTATTTTTCGTACCTTAGTATTTAATGATCTATATTTAGATATTTTATTTTTTTAAATTATTTTTTTTTTATTGCATACTACATCATCAACGTTTATAAAAACAAAATCTCTTAGTCATGCAAGGAATTGGTTTTTTGGCTTTGATTTTTAACTTGTATAAGTTTTGTAAATTACTTCATTTCGTTTGACATAAGTATTTTGATATTATTTAATAAATAAATAACAAAAAAAAAAAAAAAATGAAATTAATTTTTAAAACAAAAATAAATTTCCTTTTAAAAGTAGCTTTTAATCAATCAAATCTGTAATAACAAGAAAAAGAGATTATATCACCAGTATCCATATTTATTTTAATTTCCAATTAATTTTTGTTTAATTTCCGGCATATTTCAGAAAGTTCGCAAGAAAATCAACAACGTTTCTGTTATCCCGTACGGCCTATACCGCGTCGTAATCAACAGCCCCATAGTAATCAACAAACGCAAAGTGATTTTTTGAATTCTTCACAGAATACAAATTCAAATCTTAACACTGCTATAGGCGTTGTTATACCAACAACACCAGGACTACCTGTCACTGCTACTAGCAATACAACATTACCCACAGTTCAGCCGGTAAACACGAATAGCAGTGGTGCAAATCTAAATGACAATACGTTGTTAGGACCACAATTTGAACAACATTTGCAGCTTTTGGTTGTGCAACGTTTGAAACAACTTTTTGAAAATTCACAAAGTCAACCATTCTTAAGTTTAACTTCGAATTTTTTGCCCACCATACAGTCCTCTTCATCGGCAAATTTAGCCAACGCTGTACTAAATCATAATTCTAACGATTTCAATCAATTGGCTCAACGTTTTCAGCAGACTTTATACAGCAACAACAATAATAACAACCACAAATTGAATTTGGATAATTCTCTACCACCACAACAGCAGAAGGTATGTTATACTAATCACTCCACTACACATATAATACTAGTACTGACCACCATTTTTGAGACACTTGTAAATGAACATTTACAAATCCTGCTGAAAATAATAGATTTCTACTAACTACACCTTATATTTTGTAATGCTCAATACATGTTTTTTCTTTTTATTTAGAAATCATCTACCATGGTACATGAAATACCACCAAACACCTCTTCTAGGGAAGTAGTGGTTAACTCCTACTAGTCTAGAGGACTGTTCCCCTAAGTGAGGTAAGTTTCCGCTGTCATGATTTTTACTTCCTATGTAACCAATTTTATATTTTTATATCACTTTATAGATAAGTGATCGTGCTCAATCTATCCAGTCTTTGCACAGTAATATGGAAACACCCACTCCGGATACTACTCCTTCCTATGAGGAATTACAGCAACGTTTAGAGGCTTCCAATCTTAATATACAAAATATGCAAGAACAACAGCAACAATTATTAAAATTACAAAATGCTGCCAAACAGCATTTAAGCGATATGGAAAAATTGACGTGAACAGGCACACACTTTAAGTTTTCCCTCAGGCTCTCAGCGTGGAGCTGACGGCAGTGACGGTGCTCCTGATTATCAAACCATTGATCAAGTACACTCTGATATGGCTTCTTTGGTAGGACGCATGAAAAATCTTACCACATTTATACAAAACCAAAACGAATTATCCACTTTGATGGGAGACGATGGTCCAGAAATTTTAGCTGAACAAGAACTATTGCAAAGAAAGCTAGAGGCCTTACGCTCTCAAAGAGATGAAATGCGTAATTTGGTCTGTGAATTACAAAGTGTCAATCGTTCAGCCGAGGAGACAGCCAAAGAGGCTAGGCAAAGACAATATGAACAAGAAAAAGATATTGAAGAAAATGAACAACAGAATTCACCTAAAACCACGCAGGTAAGCAATAAAAAACTTACAAATACTGGAAAAGACCGTGAAGTGCCAGTGGAGTACAGCCGCAACGTACCCATTGAATTGTTGCAACAGCCTCAACGACAGCAAGTGCCAAACGGTAATTGTCAAGCACTATCTGAATCGGAAGTTGAAGGCGAAGCCGAAGTAGAGGAAGATGAAGAACAACGTAAAATTGCCGCTGCCCTTATACAACAAAAAGTGGCAGATATTGATGCCATGAAGGCTCAACTGAAACGCTTAAAAGATATGATGGAAACTGTAAATATAATTGAGGCCCATACAGCAAAAGATCCTAAGCTAATAGGTCGTACACCGTCACGAGAAGTACCAATAACTTACGATCGTGAACGCACACCAGTAGCTGAGCCCAGCCGTTACCATGATGATAACAGCAATGAAGAATTTATTGCGCGCAAAGTTCGTATGTTAAATGAAGTAACTTCTGACTTAAGAGCTCAAGCCCAGTCGTTGCAATCGGAAAAGGATCGCATACAGGCTTTAAAAAATGAAATCGAAAGACGTAAACAACAGGCTGCAGCAGCCGTTCAAATGGGTGAGGATGCTTTAAAGAGAAATAGTTTAACACCCACTCCAGTGCCACGCGATCATAATAGCCGTTGGGAAGAACATGAAAAAACACAACAAGAACGGGATCAACTGAAATTGGAATATGAATTGAAAAAGAAGGAATTTGAAATGTTGTGTAAGCGTTTGAAAGAAGAAGAAGAACCCACACCAAGTAGGCGTCAAGATTTAGCGTCAGAGGCCGATGATGAAGCCGAAGAAGATAACAATGATTCAGACTATGCGGCCAGTACAAAATTCGTGCCAACATCAACGCCGGCAGCCACAAGAGCAAGTGAGACTGCAAATAGAAATGTCAAGGACTCTTTGAATTCTACAGGCGCCTCTTCAAATACGGCCACACATATCGCTCAAGCCGCTAGTAGCACACATGATGGTGCTTCGCTGGAAGCAGCCAGTATGCAATCGGGCAGTTCTAGATCGTTTTCTATACCACCACCAATGTCGGCAATGGGCATGAATTTCCGTAAGTTTTTGAAAATTAAAATAAAATATTGATTTTAATTTATTGCCTTACTTTGTATTTTTTTTAAGCTGGCCCTATACCACCACCTTTGCCAACTGCTTGGAATCCTCATCAATATTATTACGCTACTGGTGTACCACCACCACCTCCACCACCACAAACCGCTTTCGGTTTAAATCAAACTTCTACGAATACGGCCACCATAAACACTAGTGAATGCATTTGTAATAGCAATAACCTGGGAGCAGCTACTTCATCTTCAACTGCTACCAGTGCCGCTACCAATGCTCCTTTAAGTACCAATGATCCCATGCTACAACAATTCATACAGACACAGCAAATGTTAATCAATTCAGTGTGCCAATGCAACCAGATGTTATGGCATCAGCAAAGGGAAATTGATAGCCTTAATCAAACCATACATATGCTACAGGAGCGTTTACTTGCGATAACAGCTGGTAATGTTAATGCCGCAACAAATGCAAATGAAAACGGTTATGGTTTACGCTCTGAATCAGTACCACCAGCTAGTTTGGGTGGTATACCTACAACACAAGCTTTGCCAAATAATCTTTTTGTCGGCATTAATCGTGCACAATCTGAACAGCCTATAACATTTATACCGGGTCAAAATAGAAATAGTGCTTTCAGCAACTATCAACAACAACAACAACAGCATCAACATGTCTATCGTCATCAACGTGTCTCTCAACCACATGGTAACTTTAATTTTACTACTGAATCACAACAGCACAATGCATCAGCCTCGGCTAGTTCAAGTATGTATGCCACGCTCAATAATGCTGCAACTCAACCACCTCAAGCGTCCTCCACTCATTTTAATAATGAAATACCTACGCCCCAGTCACCGGTTGTTGGCTCTGGACCAGCTCCCATTTTTATGCATCATCACAATAATGCCATACATCAGAATAATGCCAACTTACGTACACAAAACCAACAACAGCAGCACCATCACAGTAATCTATCGCATACCCTTAATAACCAGGTGCCACCCGGTAATCGTGCCAATAACTATTGGGACAATTTTAGAAGGTAAATACCAATCTGTTTTTCTTTTAATTCTATTTCTTTAAAATCTTTTATGATCAAGTAGAAATTGATTATTTAAAATGCAATGTATTAAGTTTTAAAATTGTTTTGGTTTATTTTGTTTGTCAATTCATTAAGTCTCTTAAAATAGTTTTTCTTTTATTACAAATAAAGTGTTTGAAATTGGTCGCGTTTTTGTTATAATTTTTATTTGAGAAATATAAGTTTAAACATTAAAAAGAATTTCATATTGAATATGTAAGTAAAGAAAATTTTGTTTGTTAACGATTTCAGTTAATATTTTACCTTTTTGCATATTCAAAACTAATATTTTAAACGCTTTATGTTACTTAATTATATTTATAACTAAACTTTCATTAATAAACAGGATCTTTCAAGTTGATGTTTCTTATTCAAATACAAATTTAACACAAAATTTGATTAATTTTGTCTCTTTCTCAACCGCATTCTGTTGTTTATGTCTCTTAATATATGTACATGTGAGACTTCATCGTGGATACATCTCACTATAGGTATTTGGTTGTACAACCTTGATTTGTATTAATAGTTTACATCATATCATCTAAGGTTTTATATTCGAATTATTGTGGTTACTTTAAGTCATAGCTGTTCTTCAAGCAAGAGGTTTCCACAGATCAAACAGAAATAAAACAGTAATGCAAAAAGAAATTAATACTTGAAAGATCCTGTATAAAAGCATGTAAATTATTTAAGCCTAATAACATAAATCTGCTTTGTTTGTTTCTATTTTTCTCCATTAATTATGTGAATAATGTTGTTTTAATTCCTGTGTTAAATGTTATGTGCTCCGCCTCAGCTATTCGCGTCAAAATTTGCTTTCTACTAATTCTACTAAAAGTAATGAAGAACAACAATTGCAACAACAACAACAGCACCAGCAGCAACAAGAAACAACATATGAGAGGTCAACATCAATGCCACACCAGCAACAAGCTCAACATACCGGCTATAATTTTCATCAACAAAATCAAAATTTAGACGAATGCACCAATAATTTAAATTATGCCAGTAATAATGATTCCAACTCTATCGATCATAATAAATACTTGCGTATTATCCAGAGATCACGTATCAATCAGAGGCAACAGCAACAGCAATATCAACAAAATATCTATCAGCAACAAAGAGATTTTCTCCAACAACTAAATTGGTTGGAACAACATGAGAATACTAATAATAACTCCAGTAATACTGGCTCTAATACAGCCGATTTAATGTATCACAATTATAATATACAGCAAAGCAATAAAGTGGGCCCGAAACCGAATTGGCGTTTTCGAAATTTAAATGAGGATTACAATCCCCCCACTCCTCCTCCTATTAATCGTCATCAAGCTCCGACAGCTTCAGCATTAACACAAAGATACCAAAATACTTTGACCACCTACCAGCAGCAACCAATACAGCATTTTATAAATCCTCCTCAGCAACAACATCTTTCTCAAACTGGCAATCAAACGGCAACTAGAAATCAAGATTTTTTATTACGTTCCACCGTCGATGTAGACGGACAAGGTGGCGGTGGCGGCGACGGCGAAGAAGTAAATTATAATTTCTTAAATTCCCATCAACAGCAGCAATTGCCATTGGATTATTCCAATCCAGGGCATCAAAATGATAATGTTATCTTAGATAATAATGAAAATAATGAAGATGAGGAAGAAGATGACACCACGTCTGAGGAAATAAAGCGTAATCTGTTGGTAAACGCTTTGAAAAATGATAAATTTACTACAAAATTCTATGAATCTATAAAGGAAGACGTTTTCCGACGTTTAGAAAGCATGCTTTTAGATAAAGACAACATAAACAATGAAACAGCGGTGACTGGCCAACAACAGCAACACCAACAGCAGCAGCATCTCCAACATCAGCAACAATTGTTTAATAATATTACAAACATCTCTCTACGTAAATTAAATTTAAATGAACAAAGAGGCCAGCTAATGCAACAAACTCATTTAGAGTTGAACACCCAACAGACTCTAATCGAAGAGCCGTTGGTCCATATACCGCACCTAATGAATAATAATGAAAGCGAACAACCGCTTTCATCTTCCAACAATGATAATAATGATATTGAAAATGAAAAGCCTGAAGAGGATACCAATTGGCGCCACAATAACATGAATAACTGCGGTAACAGCAGCATAAATCAAACGCGTCCTAATAATACCAACACAACAAGCATTACAAAAAATGTTACCAAAAAACGTAAAAATCTTAGAAAACAAACATTGACACAAAACAATGTCCATACCACCAATACAAACACCACTGAAACAACAAATGATGATGAGGGCAATGACAATTTAAGAGGTGCCTGTAGTTTGGCAGCTCAACAACATCAGAAATTACAGGCGGAAACAAACGAACAGGTAAGCTATGGAATAAAATTTTATTCAGAATATTTCCACAATATTTGCATAATCTATCGTAGAAAAAAAGGCTATGAGAAAGTTCTGTACAGGTTCCATAAGCACAGCGCTTTCGAGCTCAAGCTAATTCTTTATGAACAACAGCTTCAAACTCTTACAGATAACGTTAACCATTGGCGCTTAGTCATTAGCAAGTAATTTTTAATTGCTTGAAAAAAACAGTACCTTATATCTTCGGTCCCATATAACGCTAGGAATCCTGTTTCAAAATTCTTGATACCGTGACTATCCAGTTCACTATGTTTTTTTTCCGCCACAAATCTATTTTAATCCTATTTACCACCATTTTTATAGTGTACTTTTAAAATTTCAATTTTTTCATTTGAAGAAACCAATTAGCTTCATCGCTTACCGTTAGCGCAATTGTTTTGGAATCCAGCATCATTACTTTGTTTCACGTTACTTCACTTCCTAAATGAAATTCTTTTAGACAATATATGTATAAAAAACTTTAAAATTAATCCAATATTTATGTTAAATAGCAAAATATTTTTACATTTTAGCACAATGAGAATAAAAATGATGCAAATGCCTCGTCCTCAACCAATTCACCAAAATCGGTAGCATCTGGGGGTTCCATTGCTGTTACTCAATCGAACGAATATGATCTTATTAAATATATAATCAATCGTATACGTAATCAAACTCATACTAACACGTTAATTAACGATGCTTTACTAGTGGATGTTGCTAAACTAACCGCTACTGTGGCACAGAATGCGCAGCCTTTAACGCAAAACGCTAATGTTGGTAATAATGCCACAAATCTTTCGCCGAAGAAGATTTATGCAAAAATCAAAAAGTTAACTTTACCTAAGGAAAGAGATGAATTCTTGAGATGGTATCAGAAGTATTTAGAAAATACCATATTTGGTAATCAGCAACAGCAGCAACAACAACGGCAACACCATCTAACAGCAGGGGAAAAAGGTAAGTCCACAACTAAACCCTCTAATAATCAGCAACTACAACAGCAGCAGCAGCAACAAAACGATTTGCAAGCTCCAAACACGGATGATGGTGATTTAGCAGAAGCAGATCAAAATTGTTCCTTAAATAACAGCAGCGGCAATAGTGGTGCTGGTAATGGAAATGATTTAAACTCTACGTATCACCAGCAAATCACTGCAGATAATAATTCATCGACAACTACTGCACTACATTTAATTAAAACTGAAAATTTTAATGGTTCCGGTGCTGCCGCCGGTTTACAATATGAAAACAATGAAAATCCTGAGGAAACTCATACCATAAATATTGAAAATTTACACGATAATAATAATACAAGCATTAAAAATATTCCAAACTCCACTGCAGATGATATATTAAATTCTGTTACGCCTTTGCAGGCAGCTAAAAATTTAAAAAGCCTTGAGCCTTCATCACTGCTTGCTAACAGCAATAGCAATAATTCAGAGAAATCTGATTTAAAATGTGAAAAACCCGAATTCACTGAGAAGGAATAATTGGCAAAGGCATAGTAATTGCTTAAGCTTTGTGCAGATGGTTGTCGGATCTTACAATATTGTCAGTAAAATGTATGAAAATTTCATACAATACATACAGTATTGTCATGCATGTGGCAATCGTGTAAATGGCCCTCGTTAATGTATGGTTTATCAGACTATATTATCGTTATCAGATATTACAGTCTTTTCCATTCTCTTCTGTAAATAGCATCGTTGAAAGTATAGTATCGTCTGTTACGACGTAATTGTTTTCTGTAAGATCGCATTTCAAATACAAAAGCAATAAGATGTTCAATAGGATTTTGTGTAAACATCTATTTCCTGTTTGAGGATAGAAAAATTATATTTATACTGGCAGATAGCCTATCATCACATCATGAACTGTTAGTGTATCAATTTCTGTGTAAAAACGTATCCACTTACAGTTATTGTGTCTGACAATGATTTAACAATGGAATAGTAAACTTTTTCAACAAATTTCTTACTATCGCGTGAACTGCTGACAACCTATATAGTGGTGGCCACATCCGATAACATTGTAAGATTTGACAATTATCTAGGCAATAGCTTTATTCTCCTTAGAGTTTAAGTTAGTATTCGTATTACATATTGATTATGTGGCTTCTAAAAATTTTTTGCAGTTGCATTTAATTTTTTTTTTTATAAACCTGCATATTAAATAACATTCCCCTTTAATAGTTTTTTAAATATATTCTTGACTTTTTTAATATTTATTTATAACTATTTAATATACAATACAAAAATACATACACACAAAAGTAATTGTATGTATCTCTATTATTAAAAATAGTATTTGTCCCCTTAATAAAAGTATTTAAATCTCTCCAAAAATATAAAAGATGGTATAACTGATTCGTCAGCAAGCAGCCTAAAGGTGTGAAGCTGGAGGGAACTCTAGTCGAAGTATCCTACGTATAAAAGGAAATGGTTTTCATAAGCAACTTGATACCACAACAGGTAAAACAAATCACAAACAAGAGGATTATAGAAACAAAATCTCTTTCACCAGTTCCGGATATTATATGGCATACTGTATTCTTACCAACGAAACAGCATTAGTATTTGGCTTTTCATGTTGTTACCTTCTAACGACAGCCAAAACAAAACATGAATTATTGGCTTAGTTTAAAGGTACCCCTACTGTTTTTCTATCTCCTTTGGCAATTTTTCAGAAATCTTTCCCAAAAGTAGTTTTTGCAATCTCTCTAATATGCCCTTCTTTTAACAATAGTATTTACATTTTTCACGTATATTTAGAAACCATGAGGTATTAAAATTTAGAATTTTATTGAGACCAACAACTGACTGCTTCCGCTACTTGTTTCCAAATGAAATTCTTTTCAAAAGTTCTTTTATTTAAATACTTGTTTCGTTTTGATTAACTCTTCCAGCATTCTATAATAACAATAACGGCTATCATATTCCATATCATACCAAAAATTAACAGCTATACACTTATGACTCTGTGTAACATGATGATACCAGTAGTTGGGTAAATAGAGCATATCGCCCGCTTTAACTCTTACCCTTAAAGGCTTAACTTTAGCATATTGAGGATATTTATATAGATCAGGCGCTAAAGGATCTATGCTTATCCACTCGGTTAGAAGAGGATCTTGACTATTGCCATTTTCATTACATTCGATGTCATCATCTAATGAACACGTTACAGGTTCTATGTGATATTGTTTGGTCTCCTCATGACGTTTGTACACACCTGTTGGATATAATTGCTTAGGAATCCAAGGCATACAATGCGGCGGCAGCAATATAAAATCTTTGTACCCACTTATAACACAATACAAATTGTCATAGGGATCTTTGTGCATAGATGTTATAGCTCTTTCGTCACCCATCCAAAAGTTTACCGCATCTGGTGGTTTATTAAACACTTTCTCGGCAAACGCCAAATGCTTGCAATCAATATCTTCTTGAAGTTCAGGAAAATCTAAAGAAAAATTTGAATTTTGTTTCTGTATATAGTAGACGGCACCCATGGGATTGTCCAAATTGTTAAGGAATTCCTCCATTGTACATTGTTCTTCCAAAGGCAAGACAAAGTACTCTTTTCTGTCTTCATATCTAATGGCCAAACCATCAGCATAACCATTTGGAGTTATGGCTACATCAACAATTTTGTCTTTCAGTTTTTGTTTAAAATATTCTGAATTCCATTTTGTAACAGCTGGCCAATCGGAGACTGCATTCCTTATAATCACTGGCTGTTGCTTGGCATAATATTCTCGAGCAAAATCAATTTCATCGGGTATGGCCTGAAGTTCAGTCACTTGTGTCCCAATACACAAATCATTGGCTTCGTTTAAAAGTAACTCCAAGGCAGATCGAATTTTACCGTCCATTTATTTTGATTGTTTTTAATTATTAAGGGAAACTAAACATATGGATATAGTGTGTTATGGCCGGTATATATCAGCTGTTAAGCGTTGGCATGTCAGTTGTGACAGTGTTGCAAACATATTAACTAATAATCGGATAATTGCCGCATAGAACCAATTAATGACGCTAGATGTGAACCCCCATCATTTACATACTTGGATCCTTGTTAGTCCTTTCCTCGTAATTCTTTGCCCAGCTTAGCTTACTGTCCAGATAGAAGCGGATTATGCTGCCTTCTATCAAATGTCTTATACCAAATTCGCTTGATGTTTTAAGCGCTTTTCCCAAAAAACGTTTTTTTTTTGTTTGTAGTAGCGTTGCCAACTCTTACCATTTTGCTAACGGAGAAAAACATCTGGTTTTAACAGGTTAAAAAAGAACAAGAGCAGCAGCAGACAAATTTATAATTGAATTTTATTTTTGATCACAACATATGCATATAGTTCCTTGAATTAAAATCGTATCCAAATTGGAGCACAAATAAATTAAATAGAAATAAAAACCGGATTAAAATTGTATACCGAAAAACTATGAGCTCTGAGACAAGTACTTCCACATCAGCAACTAATGAACACACAAACACCCACATACCGCCATTAGATACCGTGGACAGCGATAACGGTGAGGAAATTATAAATTGGGTTGAAGAGGCAACTGCCATTATAAACGATGTACGGACACATGTGGCCGAAATAGACATATCGAAAGCGTTGCCCAGCAACGAATCTCACATATACCTGAACATAAGAACGTTTGAAGGAGCCGCTTACTGTGTACATGTTTCCAGTTTAGGTTTTCGTATAGTTTCTGAAATATACGATACCATCGATGAGGACAAAAAGGAGGTAAAGGAAGATGACGAAGAGGAGGTGTTTGAAACGCCTTATGCTCTACTAGACAAAATTAGTCCACGTTATGTGGAGTCATTTGGCAATCAATTGTGCAAACAATTACTGCAACTGCAGCAAATGCGTACAGAATTCAATGAAGAGGATGAAGAAGGCCTGGAAGAAGAGGAGGAAGATGAAAACAGTCAGGCTAAAAGTAGTAACGAAGTGTAACACAAATAAGGACTCAATAAATCTCTCTGGGCTCTAACATTTACACAAATATCCTTCTTCATGGAAAGCAAAGAAACAAAAAACCAACCATTCAACCTAAATAAAATTTTTATAGAGAAAACAAACGACCTCGTTTACAATATTCACATTATAATAACTTTACTAATACGAGGCCTACTATCAACATTTTGTTTAGAAATAATAATCATAATGCACAGCAGCATACATGTGCAAGTATACAAGTGGGATTGAAACTAACGTGTATGAAGCTTTATGAACGTTAGTGTTTATTTGTAATTTTTATTTATAATTGATAAGTATGTATTTTATTTTAAATTAATTAATTATTCATACGTCGATGTAAACAAACAGTAATTGCTTGTTTTTTCGAATGCATTCAATAGTATAATTCCACTGCTATGATGACATTGGTGACCTCACCTTGTTGTTGTAATAATGTTGATGATTTTTTTCTTGTTTCACATTCATTCATTTAGTATATTATTTTCAATAGATATATTTAAAATGACTATACGTGCATGTATAGCATTTTTATTTAGACTTTTAAGCGTTTTAAGAATAAAGATTGTGATTGCAATTCCAAATCGGTTAGTTTTCTTACAACGGGTACCAGCTGTTCAACATGGTCCTTATAACCTGTGCCAGTGTTCAGATTTTTCTCACCATATACCACCTTGCCGTCGAAATCATTAACAGGTACAGCCATGGATTTGTCCACCTGTTGTATGGTTATGTTCAAGTGATCCTCAATTTCTGCCAATAACTGTAAAGATAACGAATAAGAAATTGTATTAAACCTAATTTCCTGCAGAAATCTTTGTGCGGCATATTGATTGATAAAAGCTTGTAGAGGATCACAATGGAATATCCTTTAAAATGAGAACCAAGTTATAGCAGAAAACGTTGCTATTTGACATTAAGAATCCTAATAATATAAATTGTATAGGAAGAAGGTAGGAACCCTTGTGTAACTATCCATTAATAATCCAAATAATTTTTGTATTTCTTTTTCTAGTTCTTAAGACGTCAATAGACACTAACTAGATCAAGAGAAGGCAATAAAATAGCAGAAAAGATGCCATAAAAATCATTATAAGGGACATCCGATCAACTTGACCATCAATGATTAATAACAACTCCCACAACAAAACATCATAGATGGCTTCTTCTAAGGTTAGTAAATAAAAGACTTTTTTGATCAGATTTGTAGTATTACTACACACATATGTGATGTGCCATAGCAAAGTGGTTTGGCAAATTTAAATCACATTTTTTTGTTCCGTGATCTTTCAATCTCTGTGCAAATTCTATTTAAAATACTGAACAGGAAAAGCTAAATGCTATTAAAAACTACGTAAAAATTAAACTATTTGAAAACTTACATTCTTTTCGTTATACCAAATACAGCAACCCTTGACATCAGTCAAATTGGTATTGTTGCAGTTACGGCCTCTAGTCTTACACCATTCACCATGATACCATACCTGCATAATAATTTTGAAAAGTAAAATCTATTAATTACATCATTAAAGAAACTTAAAAACCTTTTCTGGTACAGTAGCTACTAAACTAATAGCTAAACCCATGCGTTCAGCACGGCCTACACGACCAATGCGATGTACATAATTGGATTTCTCATCAGGCAAGGTTATATTAATCACTGAAATGAAAAAATCATAATAAAATATATCCTAAGGCCCTCCATATAGCGATACAATTGATTTAACTTACTGTAGGGTAAGCCCGTGATATCTAATCCTCTGGCAGCAACGTCAGTACATATCAAGAATTTCACTTCACCCCTTTTGAAACGTTCCAAATTTTGTTTACGTTCTTGAGGTTTACGATCACCATGTAGACAAACACATGAATAACGTTGTCCACCTCTAGATCTGAAATATTGTTCGAGATTGTCACAATCCAACTTGGTGCGACAGAATATAATACAACGATCCATTTTATGTTCCTCTATAGCTCTAATGCAGTACTCGCCCTTTAGCAATTTCACAGCTTCTGAATAGGTTTCCGGTGTTAGATTATTGGGATATACATTGTCACGTGCATGAACACCATCGGTGCGTATATGCTGTCGTAGATTATGCCAGGCATGATCTTTTTGGGGATCAATCATGCATACAACATGATGTACAGTCTCTGGTACAGCATCCTCACCTTTAAGATCAACCCAAGTGGGAAAGTGCATAAGACGATCAGCCATTTTTTTCACTTCGAACGCATGTAAAGTGGCAGAACACACTACCATTTGCAAACGACGGCCATCCGAGGTCATTTTGGGTATTTGCTTATGCAAACGGTCAATAAGATCCGTATAGCCTTGTTTGAGCAAAGCGTCCGCTTCATCTAAAACAAAGAAACTGGAAATAAAATAATATTTAGTATTAAAATTTTAATTGAATCCTATTGCTTCAATTAAAATATTACCGGCAATGTGTCAACTGTACAAAACCACTGCTAATCATTTCCTCTAAACGGCCTGGTGTACCCACTATAATATGAACACCTTGTTGTAAAACACTTTTCTGCTGCTCAAGTTTAACACCACCAATCAGTAGCAAAGTTTGCACATTTGGATTTGACAAATGGACTTTGAATTTTTCAATTTGATTGTAAGTCTGCTCAGCCAATTCTCGGCTGGGCTCTATAATAATGGCTTGTGGGGCATTGGGTGCTGGCTTACTGGCTGCTGCATTTGTAGAAGGACAAGCCAGAGGATTGGACTTTGCATGTTGAGCTCCTGCCTGTGAGGCCGATTTAAAACCATTTTTAGGTGGATGTTTTAAATCAGTTTTTCCAAAATTAAAAGCCATTTCAGCATTCTTTAGAACCACTGCTGGATAAAAAGTTTCATTACGTAGATTATCAGCAATCCGAAAAGCTGTGCCTAAATGTTGACCATTTTTACTGAAAGAAATCTCCATTTTCTCCAAATCCAGATAACAGCCAATAACATCATTCTTGCCAAATGCCTCACCATAGTCATCAAATTGACGATTATTTGATTTTTTGCCAGTGCCACCGAATCCAAAGCCATTCCGGCAAGTACCCAAGTCAAGATTGGCCTGTTGCGTAGACCATCCCACCCTGCACAAACCTTCATCGGTTACCGTGGCTTCAAAGTAGAATTTTCCTTTGCCTTTTACACCGGTTGTGCAGCGACAACCATGCCATTCCTTAAACTCACGCGACTGGCAGCGCAAACCATCGGGTGTAACAGCTAAGGCTGAGCCACGATCAAAAAATGACATGGTCCACGGTGCTATGCTGCCAGCTGCTGCCCCACCCCCTTTTGAAGCCTTACCCTCTTCTAAATCCCTTAAGGTTTCCCAAACAATCTGTAGTATAGGCAGGCAAAAGGCACCTGTCTTACCGGAACCAGTTTCAGCAGCCATTAGTACATCACCACCTCCTAAAATTAAGGGTATCGCTTCGGCTTGTACATCTGTGGGTAGACTGTCAAATATTAAAGAAATAAATTGAGAAAGAAAAAACCAATTGTCTATCATAAAAAAAACTTACGTCCATTCCATATCGTCAATGGCTTTACCGATTTCGGGTAAAACTCCAAATTCTAAATACAAAAAAATTAATTTTCGTGTTATAAGTTAAAAACGAAATTTACCTTCAAAAGCAGTCATTTTTTCAGTTTCTAGAAAACTTGCAAAAATCTAATTAATTCTCGCCGGCTGTTGAAATACAATACAAAAATGAACGTATGTTCAGTGAACTGCTATAATATATAAACAACTTGAAGTTGGCTGTAGTAATTTTCTATGTTTTTCATTCCCTACTGTGTTTAGTAAACATAAACCAAAATGTCACAAAACTAGCCAGCAAATCGTCCATTTTCGTCGTAGACGTCAACCTATAACATCGTTTCTAGCTTTGGTAAGCATTAAAATTAGTATAATTATAAAATAAAAAAAGGAAATCTTTGAATATTTTTTACATCGCTTTATAATTTTAAAAAATCCACTAAAATAGCTTTTTTAAACTTTGAAATGCATCTACTAATTACATTATTTTTTGTATTACAGTTCTTAAATTCATTTTTCACGAGTCCCTAATTTCACATTTTGATTCAAGATGGTTAGGGAGAACAAAGCTGCCTGGAAAGCCCAATACTTCATTAAAGTAGTCGTAAGTATTGAATTTTTTTTTGGTTCAAAATTTTTTATATTATTGGCTTTTAAGTGATGAAAAAAATTAACGTCTGAATGTCTACCGTCTGAATACCATGGCTTGAAAAAGCTGAACCCAGGTTTTCTGGTAGACTAGAAGTTGAGAAAATGCTCTTCGAGCAGTCTGATAATGTTGCTAATAATTGTTTTTGGTGATTTTTTTTATTTTTGTGGAAGTAGTGCTAAAAATAAGTTTTTTTTGTTATTCATCTAGGAACTATTCAACGAATACCCCAAGTGTTTCGTCGTCGGTGCTGACAATGTTGGTTCCCGTCAAATGCAAACCATTCGTACCAGCCTCCGTGGCATGGGTGTTGTTCTTATGGGTAAGAACACTATGATGCGCAAAGCCATCCGCGGCCATTTGGAACAAAACGCCCAATTGGAAAAATTGTTGCCCCACATTAAGGGTAATGTTGGTTTCGTCTTCACCAAGGGCGATTTGGCTGAAGTACGTGACAAATTGTTGGAATCCAAAGTACGTGCCCCCGCTCGTGCTGGTGCCATTGCTCCATTGCCTGTCATCATCCCTGCCCAAAACACCGGTTTAGGTCCCGAAAAGACTTCTTTCTTCCAGGCTTTGTCTATTCCAACCAAGATTTCCAAGGGTACAATTGAAATCATCAACGATGTACCCATTTTGAAGCCTGGTGACAAGGTCGGTGCTTCCGAAGCTACCTTGCTTAACATGTTGAACATCTCTCCCTTCTCATACGGTTTGATCATCAACCAAGTTTACGACTCTGGCTCCATCTTCTCCCCCGAGATCTTGGACATCAAACCCGAGGACTTGCGCGCCAAATTCCAAGCTGGTGTTGCCAACTTGGCCGCCGTTTCTTTGGAAATTGGTTACCCCACCATTGCCTCTGCTCCTCACAGCATCGCCAACGGTTTCAAGAACTTGTTGGCCATTGCTGCCACCACCGAAGTGGAATTCAAGGAAGCCACCACTATCAAGGAATACATCAAGGATCCCAGCAAATTCGCCGCTGCTGCTGCCTCCTCCGCCCCAGCTGCCGGTGCTGCTGCTGCCGAAAAGAAGGAAGAAGCCAAAAAGGAAGAATCCGAAGAAGAGGAAGACGACGATATGGGCTTCGGTCTCTTCGACTAAGTACCCAAATTCTCAACATATTTTACCAGATTCACTTGGTATTTTTGTTGAAAAGATTACGATTTGCTTTCTTGTTGTCTTACAACAACATACTATGGTGTTTTTAGAAAAATATTCAAAATCATTTTTTAACTGTGATTTTTATAAGTCTACGCATGTAACAAATATTTGTCGCGGTTTGACAAACCCAATGGCAAGTTGTTGCATCGGTGGTACTGCTTAGAAATTACTTTAATCTAAAAATAAAAATCGTAATCCTTCAAAGCTCTAAATATTCTTTTTTTAATTCTTTTAATGGTCTGATGGATGCATCATCATTCACTGAGTAGCTGTTTTGAAAAGTCTACAAAATATTGGATAACATGTATTTATGGCTGAATATAACAAATTTGTTGCGTTTTTATGGTAGCTCTGATTAGGAAAGCCAAAATTCGTGAGGTAGTAGCCGACTACCTCCTGTTTTTCGCAGGTCATGTGTGACGGATATATATATCGTAGAAAAAAGTCAATGAACAACGCAAACAAACATAAAGGAGAGTAATGCTACCCTATTACAAACCTCAGGCGAGTCCCAAAAGAGGCTTTAGGCACAGAATTCCGAAGAAACTCGTAACCGGAATCTTCAATATCATTATAAATAGTGCTGGACAGTTACAGAGTAGGTGTCCAATAATCTATAACTCCTTGTAGCAATGTTCCGAGATTTACGAGTTATTCCAGGTTCTTGTCAAGTGACGTCAACCTCTCTAGTAATCTGGTTTTATCCAAATCTGTTCTAAGGTCATAGAATTCATGAACACATAATAACACCCAAGTTTTCGTTATTTCTTTACTCGTCCCATTCCCGGATATACCAATATGTCTCTGAACATAGCAGACACTTCCGATCTGATTCAAGGGCTCATATGGAGTCGTTACCACTGTGAATCAATCGTAACTGATCCAATGGTCCTCAGGCCAGTCTAACTGTCAACATAGGTTACTTTTGATTCTGAATTTGAAGTTAATGGGTCAACTGCTGCCCTCAAGACAAGATAGCAAAAACTCTTGCCTGACGGACGCTAGCCTATTTGATCTAAGATGAAGGTTCTTCTTACAGTACACTCCAGCTGTTGTTCCTCCGACCGTGAATATGGATATATCATTACTCTTCTAAAGTACCCCACCATCACACAGTGCCCTATCCGTGACGAGAATTTGCAGCATAGGAATATCGCCTCAGGCATTAAATACCAGTGTCCTGTGAAGCGCTGTTTCCCTCAGGTGTAACGGACACATCGATTGGCATTGTAGTGTGTAGTGACAGGCAGAGTAGTATATTCCTAAAGGCATTAAAAAGAGTTTTCGATTTGAAATAAACAACAATTAATTGCTTTTGCTTTCCAACAGTAAAATTATTTTGTATATTTTATAATATATTTGTATTTTGAACACAATATTTGTGCTTTGTTTGTGTTTCTCGTTAACAATAATATTATTAAAATAATTATTAAAAGATATATTGTGTTAGACATTTAAGGTCACTTTCTTTTTAGCACTTAGAAAAACTTAAGGCACACCATGGAATTTATAAACAATAACAAACAAAAAAGCAAGACAAAAATAAACGGAATATATTGAATAATAATATAATCTAAAATATTTAACATTTTGGGAATAACAGTTTAATGATGGAACACTCTAAAATGGTCCCTGAAAATATACAACAACCTGCTGATCTCACCGACATTTATGAGTAGTAAGTGATATCGATGGTGTCTTTAATTTCATTGCCCCATTCCCTGGCCACAATCATGATTTCATTCATGGATAGTTTGGGTCCAATTAAGGGATTCAATTGTGTCATGTAACAGCACAACCAGCTAAAATAGTACAAACAGATACAATGTTTTTTATAGATGACCTTGGCAAAGTAATAAAAATCAAAACAAAGGCTGTTTCTCAGCCAGTAAAAAACTTACAAAAGCCAACAGGTTGCTGCCGTCAACATTAAACAACATTGAGTAATGCTATTAAAAAAAATAAATGAAATTCAATGATGATTTAAAGAACGAAACAAAGAACTCTTACCCTTTGTTGGGTCCTCTGGCAAAGAAGGGACAAACAATGCCAATAAATGCCCAAATGCAGGAAATAATTACTGGTGGTATCCAAGCTTCAACCATTTTGCTGTTGTTTAATTTTTTATTACACAAAGGGAAAAACAAAAGAAACTTATAAATTTTCTTTTCTTGAAGGAAAAAAACTTGGAGTAAAAAATTTAAAAACACCAAACTTGTAAAGTGAAAAAATTCTACTCAGTTTTCCTCAATCGTATTAGATGTCACATGACGTTGGGCCTTATGACAAACACAAATTAAAGCTGCCGTCTCGATTTTCTGTTATCTATAAAAATACTAAAAGTTATGAAAATATTGTGTGGCCAATACAACACTGTGTTAAATATTTTGTTTATTGTTTATGCAAACTAAACACAGGTTCTAAAGAAATGTCATAGAAAATGAATTAGCAATTACTGTTCAGTGGCAAAGTGACAAGCAAAATTATTAAAAATGGTTTTGGAAAGTACTATGATATGGTGAGTTATATTTTTAAATTAAAAAACATAAAAATAAATGTGGAATATGCCTCAACTTCAAATGAAACATAAAGTCTATAACCTGCACTTTCCAAAAAGTATAAAATCTTGTTATTCTGCAACCTCTATGCAAAGTTATTGGCTTTCAAAGTTTGCTTTGTTTCGTGTTGATGTTGCTTGCAACAAAGAACAATAATTAAAATTTCTATATGTTTTTAGTTTTGATAACAGTGATTACCAGCGCAATGGTGATTACTTTCCTACCCGTTTGAATGTACAAAAGGATGGCATTAATTTGGTGTGTCTAACAAAAGTACGCTCCAACCCCGAAAACAATGTTGGTCTAATGACCATTTCCAAGTAAGTAAACATTGACAACTACAATATTCTATAAACTATAACTTTTTTTTTATAATTCACAGTACCGTAGAGGTTTTGGCTACATTAACTAGTGATGTTGGACGTATATTCTCCAAAATGCACTTGGTACAACCTAAGGGTGAAATAAATCTTTTAACCGGTGTTCGTATAGCTCATGTAAGTTTATCGCTTCCTTACAAAATATTTTTTTTATTAATTCTTTTATCTTTTTAATTCGCTTTTAGTTGGTTTTAAAACATCGCCAAGGTAAAAATCACAAAATGCGTATAGTTGTTTTTGTGGGCTCGCCCATTAAAAATGAGGAAGGTGAATTGGTTAAGTTGGCCAAACGTTTGAAAAAAGAAAAAGTCAATGTTGATATCGTTAGTTTTGGGGATCATGAATGTAATAATGAAATCTTACAAGCCTTCATCAATACTTTGAATGGCAAGGATGGTACTGGTTCTCATTTGGTATGTGTACCCCGTGGTTCCGGTTTATCTGACGCACTTTTGTCGTCTCCCATCATACAAGGTGAAGATGGCATGGGTGGTGCTGGCTTGGGTGGCGCCGGTTTTGAATTTGGTGTTGATCCTAATGAAGATCCTGAATTGGCTTTGGCTTTACGTGTCTCTATGGAAGAACAAAGACAACGTCAAGAAGAAGAGCAACGTCGTGCTGCTGGTGGTGCCACTGAATCGGAAAGTGCAAGCACTGAGAAGACTTCCAGTGGTCCAGTTGCAGTAACAGCTCCTGTTGATGAACCAAATTCGGAGGAAGCTATGCTACAACGTGCTCTAGCCATGTCCACAGAACAGGTTAGTTGAAATTCTTAATCAATAATAAAATAGTAATTTTTCTTTGCTTAATTATATAGAGTGACGATAATTTACCAGATTTTGCCAATATGACTGAAGAAGAACAAATAGCATTCGCTATGCAAATGTCTATGCAGGATGCAGGTATGTCTTAATATTTGTTATATATTTTAGTGGTGTTAAAATTGAAATAAAATAAAAATTACGTGCATCGTAATGGTTATGTCGGATAAGGTTAGGTCAGTTTAAAATGGCACCCGCTTCAATGGTGTCTTTGTAACACCGATATTAACTATATCGACATATAATTACAATTCCTACTGCTGAAAATGTGCTGCCAATAAAGTATAGGTGCCCAATAATTCTTAGTTTCTGCCAGTGATCGAGAAGATATTCTGTGGTCTATAAACTCGTTATGAGAAGACCTCACAACCATCACTTAATAAAACAAAAATTTAATAAGTCTTCCTATCATCTTTGGTTTCTTTAAATAGATGAAACTGTTACACAACAAGCTAAGCGCCCTAAAACTGAAGAAAATGCTCCCATGGAAGTCGATGAAGATTATTCCGAGGTTATTGGAGATCCAGCCTTTCTACAAAGTGTTTTGGAAAATCTCCCTGGTGTAGACCCTCAATCGGAAGCTGTACGTGATGCTGTAGGTTCCCTAAGCAAGGAAAAGGATAAAAAGAATGATGGAGGCAGTTCAGATAAAAAAGAATAAATCTGGCCTGGTTATTCTCAAGTTCATTCTTCAAATATAGTTTTGATTAATTTATATGACTAAAATTTATTCGTATTCATAGAATTTTTTCTACAATTATCTTTTGTTTGTGACCAAAATCAAACTCTGGAATTTAATTGCTTTTTATTGGTCGCCACTGCTATTGAAATAAAATAACATGTATCCTTAAACGATAAAAAAAATAATTTATCTTGGATGCTTCGCATTCTATTATTATTATGTGATTAGAGGCTTTAACGTCCTTTGTAACTCCGCTAGAAGAATGGATGCAATTTCTATCAGGAGAAATCAGGAAAGTTCAGTATGTAAGCGTTCAAAAGGATCAGCTTTGGTTTTAAACACTTGGTAATCCGTTGATGCAGACCATTACAAAACAATTAGTGAAATTCCAATCCTAATAAAATGTTTGATTCGAGAAATAAAGAAAAATTGGGCTGAGAGGAAGATTTTCTAATATCCAAAGCAATTCAATCTAGCATTATTTTCCATGAATACTTATGGCAAACTACACACAGAGTGCAATAGCATGTGGATATTGTTTTAACTTTCAAAGTCCTATTGATCAATATAGATATCTGTGCTAACATTTGGAATGCGTAATATTCTATGCATGCATGTTAACTCGTCACTATTATTCTCGTTCCATACTGTGAGCATCACTGTTCCTACATCCATAAAGAACACACAATAAATATATACTTTCTGTTAGCGAATAAACGCTAGGTTTATCACTTTTATTCCTCAACACTTTACAATCTTAAAACATATTCATATTGACTAAATTATAAAGCCTTAGAAAAAATACTCTGCACTGCTGCAATGCATTTATTTCAAGCCACGGTATTCACGAATGTGGTACAAAACCCAAGCGGGAATGAACAAAGAAGCAACGCACATACCACCACCAAGGACCAATTTTTCCTTAAAAGTAAAAAAACAAATTGTTAGTTTGGTATTAAAGTTATTGCTCAATAACCTTTATGAGAAGTTTACGTAACCTCTCAAAAAGGGGAATATGAGTTTTACAATAATAGATGTACTTACAGCAAATGAAACCTTTTGGGTGGGTGGTGAAGAAATTACCGATTGGCAACGGCGTTGTACGGCATTACGGATGGCAGGAGCCAACAATTGGGCAGCAGATCTTTGGAACATTTTCACAGAGAATTTTCCTTTATATGACGGTCGTACGAAAATAAAAATTTTCTAATACTATAACAGCACGATATATTTGACGGTTTGGAAAAATGCTGCCAAGTTGGCAGTAAAACAATTTGACGTTTTAAAAACTATTTTTTGGCAGCACTTAAAATTGAGCCTTCAAACTAAAAGTGAAATATCTATTTAAACAAGTGATTATTTATATTTGAAACTTTTATGTTAGTTTTAGAGTTAATTGATTTGTAAAACATAATTGAACCATTATTATGTGACTAGATTTGTAATTTTTAAACAATTTCGTGTTAACAGACCTTCCACTGTAAGCGATGTTGTTGTTTTGATTAGAACACAACACTGTTTTATGGCATAGGCTTTATATTTTTTTGTTTCGCAGAACTTGGTGGCATTGTTTAAATAGTGGCCAATTTTTCATCAAACGCAATTTTTCATCAAAACGTAATTAACGAAATAAATAGAATTCCGCAATAAATTCAATAATTTTTAAAAACTTCATAAAATAAAGGTAAGAAATTATAATATTTTAAATAACAGAGGAATAATTGTCTGCGGTAAATGCAATTGGAATTTGTGCAATGATTATTAATACTATTGTTGTTGTTGGTTTTTTTGAAAAAATTTTTTTTTATGTATTTTGCTTTGGCACGTTTGTGTGAGTGAAATAACTGCGTGAAGAAGCATAAAACCAAAAGAGAATTAAAGAAAATTTCATGCAATTGTTTATAAATATTTATAATGGAACTGTAAATGCATATAATTTGAAGTGAATACAATTAATTTTGTTCTTATTTATATTTTTTTACGTTGCTATTATAAGTTCCACACGTTGTGGATGCAGTCACGCATCAACAGTGTTAATTAAGAAGCAAGGCCACAGGAATTTCAGGAGTTTTTACGTTGACGTCGACGTCATCTTGGAAGCAGTGATATAGCGCGTGAAGAAGTGTCTAAAGCAAATACATCCGTTTCCTTTGTTAATGTATGAAGAAAACATTTTTGACTGCGCGTAACTGTTTGAAAATCTTTTCAAGGGTTTATGTGTGTGTGGTTGTGTGTAAAGAAAGTGTGCTTGTAATTTGAAGAACAAAGGCAGCCAAGGACATTTTTGTTTCTTTGCAAATAAGAACAATAAGAGTAATAATAACAACAGTAACCACCACCAAAAAATACAATGAGTACCGCAGCTATAACAACGTCTACCGCAGCATTGTCTTTAGAACCATCAGGTTCTAATGCCACAGCTTCTTCTCTAGCCACCACCTCAAAAAGCACTACAGATTCTACAGACTTAAATGTCAATGCCTCTACATCATCCTCAACTGCACACCTGCCATTAAATCCCGCCATTTGCCGTTACTTTCAACGTGGTATCTGTCGTTTTGGTTCAATGTGTCGTTTTTCACATGACCTAAGCAGTGGTGAAATTTTAAATCCTTCAGCTACAAACAGCACTACGAACAATACGTCAACGTCTAATGAGCGACCCAGTACTAGTCGTCACAATTGGGCAAATGCTCCAGTATTTATACCAAAAGCTGATCATACTGGTGGTGAAATTTTAGAAAACGAAACTGAACGAACCTGGGCCGATGTTGTAGGTGCAACTGCATCACGTGTGGGCGTTAATAATAATAATGGAAATGAACCAGGTTCTTTAAATGAAATATGCCCATTTGAGGGTATTTGTCCCTATGGCATGTATTGTGCCTATGCTATTCACTTAGAGCTGTGCGAAATGTGCGACCAATTTTGCTTACATCCATCAGACGATGCTCAACGCAAAAAACACAAAAAGGAATGTCTGCAACAACACGAACAGGCTATGGAGTTGTCATTTGCTATAGCACGCTCAAAGGATAAAACGTGTGGCATATGTTTCGATACCATCATGGAAAAGGCCGGCCGTGAGAAACGTTTCGGCATCCTACCCAACTGTAGTCATATCTTTTGTTTGGAATGTATACGTAAATGGCGTCAAGCTAAACAGTTTGAACACAAAATAACCAGGTAAAATAAACTACATATATTCATATATGCATATCAACAAAATATATTCACGATTTATAAATAATAATACATTTTTTAATTATAAAGATCATGTCCAGAGTGTCGTGTAACATCAGACTTTGTTTGTCCCAGTGCCTTTTGGGTGGAAACAAAAGAAGAAAAGGACAAACTGTTAGGAGATTATCGTAAAGCTCTTGGCATTAAAGACTGCAAATACTTTAAGAAGGTATAACACTAGTACTTATTATTAAAAATCTCATGTTTTGTTATACCATCAATTATACAGACATTCACTACCATTTATATTGTGATTACAAACATACCATAGCAGAAATTTCTTTTATAGATTTATTGTTTGTTTAAATATAATAATAACATTTTCTCTTTTAATTTCTTTTCATTTAAGGGTGATGGTAAATGTCCCTTTGGTAATAAATGTTTTTATAAACACGCCTTACCCAATGGTGATTTGGTAGATGTTGGTTGTCCCAAAAAGGCACGTAAAATGATTCGTAGTAACAATGAAATTATAAATTTACTTGATGTAAGTACAAATTCGATATATTTGGTGAATTTTCTGTATATACTATCTTGCAAAAAGTTAAGTTTAAGGTTAAACAAACAATCTTTTTTTTATACGAGTAATTATGAACATTAAATCTAAGAATCTTTTCCAATGTACAGTAAATGCGATAAAAAAAAGCAATAATTCTCTTCCAATTAATGTACTAGTTACCTTCAATTTGTCGTTTTTAAGTTTTGTGTTCCTTAAATTAAGTATTCTCACAGAGAATTGAGAAATGAAGTAATTTCTCACGTATAAGAGGGAAATATTTCTAATCCACCAGATTAACTCAAATAATATAGTGGTCCATAAAGAAATTTTTAATACAGTACCATTGCGTACCATGCGTCTTGACAACCTTCTTCTTCATTTCTAAATGAATCTCTTCAAGACAACATATAACTGGACTTATGTTTGTATTCCAGGAAATATTCAGCGTGATATCAATAAGTGATTATTATGTTGAAAGGAATTTATTATTACATTCTTACAAAACATTGTTATGTTGTGAACCATAGTTTATATGATTGGAAAACTAGATAAAAATGTCAATTGCTTTTAGATAAAAAAGTAAATAATTACCTTAAACTTGACTTAAAAAAAACGAAATAATTACCTTAAACTTGACTTAAAGTCACGTTTGCTTTGAGTAATTGTTTTATTT
The DNA here is from genome assembly GCA_014635995.1 of Sarcophaga peregrina. Classification (NCBI taxonomy): domain Eukaryota; kingdom Metazoa; phylum Arthropoda; class Insecta; order Diptera; family Sarcophagidae; genus Sarcophaga; species Sarcophaga peregrina. Next base: position 8,538,160 of record CM025792.1, on the reverse strand, counting down.
TATTCGTTTATATATTTTCTTTTTGTTTGAATAGAGAAAATGTTTAATAAAATTTCTTTTTGTAATTTTTTTTTTTGTTCGTAAATTTTTTATGCATATTTTTCCGCCAAAATAAATATTCAGGTGTGATATACCTCCAAGCGTCTGCTATTGTCAAATCAAAAACCTACAATTGCAAACACAAAAAATGGTTTTCAAAACTTATACGTATAATTTAATATAATTTTAAGCAAACCATCATTGCCACCTTTTAAATATCTTAAACTAAATCTAGTTGTAATTAAGAGTTTATATTTTAAATGAAAACAGCTAACCTACATACATACCTTATATGTGAATACTTAAGAAGAGTTTTTAATGCACATTCATTTTATTTAAACGACCAAGATTAAGGCTTTATTATTTCTAGAAATATGCTGTGTTTTAAAGTTCAATTACATTAGGTTTATACAAAGAAGTTATTTAAATCTCTTCTTCTAATTATAATAACTCAATAGGATATATAATACAATATAAAAATGTTAAAAAATGGTGATTTAATATGGAAACAATATTTATGTGCAATATATTTTTATAATATAATATAATTTAAGTTTTAAAAATATTTATAACAGTGTGTTATAGGTGTTATGTGTGTTATCACGAATAATGTCTAGGATAAAAAAAACAAATAGCTTTAAATATTGTATTATTGTAATCTTATGAAATAATTCTAAGAAAATCGCGTTGATTATCTTTGTGCAAAGTGCTTCAAGTTCAAGTTATTTGATTCAAATTCATATAAAATTCATAATTTAAATGGACCTTTATCATGCTTATATTGATGTGTAAGTCCTGGAGGGTGTACAATTTACAAATTTAAACCCTAAAAGGTTAAATCACGGGAGGGTAGCTGATTAAAAATTGCTGTCAAATCAAAAGAATTAAGTCTCTTTGGCCACGTGTAATCCATTTTATTTGCTTTAAAATTATTACTATCCAAGCCTTCAGATGAAGCCGTTTAGTCTCCCAATGTCTATTCTTGATGAATTAGTGAGATCACTTTCTATTAAGATGTTTTCTGATCTTCCTTGTATCTGGAGGTTTTATCTGTTTCTACAGAAGAATTATCGGCTACATGACCAAGACCAATGTGCCTACAAAGCCACCCACTCAGCATTAACGCAATCTGTTACTGGTTAATTGAGTGTGGTAATCTACAGGGCTAAGAAAAAAAGAAGACCAGAGGCATTTGTTTGAGATTAATCACTTCAGGTCAGAAATTTTAGTCAACTAACATAGAAAACTTTTCCTGGCATCTTAAGTTTTCATAACTCCACACCAGTGTAGGGGTACAAAATATGTTCGATAATTTCAGAAAAAGAAATGCCAATTTAATGCTTCCTAAGCATTAAAACCTATCAGTATTCTAACGGATCCTCTTCCCATCATACTAAATTTTATTTAGAACCGTCTGTCTGATCCCGTGGTGAAATTTGTTGCAACCCTCACACCCTCTCAGTTCTTCATCCTTTTGAGGCGTTAGACTGTGACCAAAAAGTTTCTTACCATTGATAAAGATCGTTGTCCTTAGACAACGCAATCTAGTAGCAGTGAGTAAATTGTACACTTTCTTACAGACAATTGATTAATGTAGATAATAAACAATAAAATCGATTCGCAATTATACTTGAAAGGCTCTATCGTATTTATGTAAAGTGTTTATTATTTTTTTTTTTAAGTTTATTATTCACGATTTGGCTTATATCTGTTTTTATGTTTATAAATCATTTTTTTTTATATTTTCTTATGTTTTTTGTTTAATTTACTTCAATCACTTTTCATCTTTCTTTCTTTTTCTCATTGTAGATCTATCTGTATGAATTTCTTGATCAACGTGATATCAATTTCCTTGATTTTTTTACAAGCACAAGTGATGAAAGTGGTGATGAAGATGATTATGATGATGATGAGTTTTAAGCCACATATAATTTAAAAACAAAAGGTTTTTATAAAATTTAGATATCCTTTAAATACACAAAAAAAAAAGAAAACAGAAAGAAAAAAATGAAATTATTAATAAAAACTAAACACCCTTATTCAAAAAAAGTATTCAAAGTGAAAAAGAAAACAAACACAATACAAAAATCCTAAACTAACAGCGAAAGTTTAAAAATATATACTACAATATAATATAAAAACAAGTAATTTAAAAATTCTAAACGAGTTCATTCTCCCCGACAACTTACTTAGCTTGTGAAGTTTAAGAAAACTTAAATAATGTGTATTAAAAAAAAACAAAAAAGAAAACTTATATATTAAAATTTTTGTAAAGAAAACCCCATTTAAATACTTTTTAGGCCACCTAAGTCATGTTTTGAAAAGTAAAACTGTCTGTGTATTACACCAACAACTAATTCAGTCCTTTAAAAATTCCACTTAATGCAACGAATCCATTATCTTAGAAATAATATTTTAGAGAATTGTTTAAACTCAAACCTAAAAACTCTCCCCTCTTCCCAGTACTAGTTTAAAAGAAATATTTCATTTTCTTTTAAGCTTTGAAACAAAATTTTTCTTAAAAGAGTAGAAAAAAGTTAGAAATCATTTTCTTATTATTTAATAAAAGTTTTATTTTATATTTCTTTATTTTTTTTTTTGTTTTTACACCATAAATAGTTTTGTTTCTTTATCTTGTTATAAAAATTATTTTCTTTTTTGTTAAAAAAAAAGTGAGAAATTTAATTAAAAACTTTATTTTTATACTATTTATACTTTGAATTAAATTTTGAAATATCTTTCTGTTTCCAAATTCGTTAATTTTTCAATTTTTTTTTGTTTCTTTATATTTGTTATTTGTTTTTGTATGTTTGAACTGATTACAACTAATGAGAAATATGATTAAAAATTTTAAATTGTTTATTGAAAATAAAACTCTGTTATCATAATCAATATTAAACTTGGCCTTACAATATTTGTTTAGAATATGTATTCTGCTTAGCCTTAGAGTTTAAGTAATTATACAAAATTGTTTAAAATGTATTCTAGTTATAGTTTGAAAATTTCAGACATCACAACATTGTGCGGAATTCGAAACAAACGATTCTTTAATTTCGTAAAATTTTCAATGAAATCGGTTTATATTTTTGATTATTAATTTATGTCGTCTGTTTTACGTCCTACAGTTTGTGAATAAATATTTCGGTTCATTAATTTAATCGGAGTTTAGAATTTAATATACAGTACTATTCATAATAATAGCACAACTATTAGAATACTTAAAATATTTGCTTATAAATAAATATAAAAATAATATGCCAGTTATAATATAAATTCAGGCATTTATTAACTTTTCTTACTGGTCAACAGCAATCCAACTTATTTATACCAAACCGATCAATTTTGATTGTCATATTCCATCATAAGGGCTGTCGTGAAAATTTCAAATTCATCTTTAGACGACTAGAAGAAAATATTTCAAATCTTTGTAAATTAATTTTGATACAAAGGTTGCTTGGCAGCAGTAAAAAATTTAATATAAATGAAGTAATAGAGTGCTATTAATTTTATGGTACTGTATAACAAATTTTTGTAAGGAATTTATTGTTTTTATTTAAATTATAGCATTTATATTTCTTTTTGAAACATGTTATTGAAAAGGCTTTTCGATAATTGAAATTCTACTACTTTTGAAAAATTGTTTCGCTTGTAATGTAGAAATATAAATATTTTACATGTATTTTATAGGCCTATAAAATAGTCAGTTTGAAAAGGCTTTTCGACAATTGAGTTTTTGTTGAGTCTAATTCTGAAAAATTGTTTCGCTTTTAAGTGTAGAAATAAAGCCTTGAATTGTATTTTATAGGTTTATAAAGTAGTTAGTTAGACATCATTTAGTGAAGCATAGTTGTAAAATCATAAAATAGGGGAAAAATCTCTGCCATTTGGCGACTTTTTTTTGTTTTTAAGATATCCCTTAAATAAAATGTGTGATACAAAATTAGGCAGTTTTTTTTTAATTATTTAAGAAAAACAAAATAATTTCTGAATAGATCTATTTAAGAACAAAAAAATGCTTTATACATACGAATGGAAATAATTTCTCTGTTAATATAAAAGTTTTTTAATTATATTTCTCACTTGTTTTGAAACTTCCTTTTTGTTGTATATATTATTTGCTTAAGCTTTCAAACAAATCAATAAATAGTTTAATTTTATTTTTTTTTGTAAAATTTCTTCAAAAATTTTTTTTGTTTAATTTAAGGATTTATTCCATGTTGAAAAATCTGTGAAATAATGCGAAATTGTTAATATAGTTTTTAAACGTTATTAATTAGTTTTGTTACCAAAATACAGAAAGATAAGAAGTTCGAATCTCTCTTACACCACTGTCTTCTTATGTAAATCATTCATATATGTTTTAACTATTTTTTGTTGTATTCTTATAAAAGAAATTGGTTAAAATTTATTATTTTTTTAATTTTATTTTCCTTTTCTTAAGCAATGTTTTTTTTTTTTTAATTTTATTTCTTATATTTTTAGTTAATTAAACTTAAGTAAAATATCACAAACTTGTATAAAAAAAAATACAGAAACAAAAACATACAATTAATCATAGTGAAAAATAAAAACAAAAATCATACCAATCAACAAACTAAATGCTAACATTTCAAAATACCTCCAAATAAAACAAAAAAAAAAATAATGAACCTATTATATGTGTACTACAAACAAATACAAAAAAAAAATATAAAAACAAATTTGTTAACATTACTTTATATTTTATAAAAAAAAAAAAACAAAAACAAAACAAAACAAATTTAAACATATTGTAGTAGTATTTAATAACTAATATTTTTTTATTTTTAGTTTTTTTTTTAGTAACAAAAAAATATATATTATACATTAACAACACAACACAAAAAAGGAAAATCAAGTTATCTAAAACCAACAAAAGTTTTTAAATATTTTTAAAACAGTGTTTAGGCTTAGCTTTATAATAACAAAACAAGATACAAAAAACATAAAAACAATATACAAAAACAAACAAACAATCTAAAATATCTACTTATAAAATAATTAAAACAATATTAAATTTAACTTCCATAGACAAATTTATTTAACTCTTAAACCATTTAAAAGCCACTTAAAAGAATTTAATTTAATTTGTTATAGAATAATTGAAAGCTTTTTTAATATAATAAAATAAATATTATTTTTATAAAATCAATTAAATTCCCCAAGTGATAGTACTGTAATAACACAAAACTAAGGTCAGAATTCTTAACTTCCCTTAATTTATTTCAATAATTTTTTGCAAAACTTGACTTAATTTATTCATGATTTGTTTTGAAATCTGCCTTAATTTTTTTTTTTTGGTTAAAAAATATATTTTTACACATCCTTTACCATAGTAAATTTTATTAAAAATGTATAACAGCTGTTAAGACTTTAATTTATTAATTTTTAACCGTTTGACTGCTAAGTGAATTCTGGTGAGCACGTTCGAAAACTGCTTGAAAACAAAAATCAATTATTATAATAAAAAAAAAAAGCTACAAAATTCTAATAACCTATGTATAAAAATGTATAGGGTCTTTTCGTTTTTTAAATTTAATTTAGCTTTTTGACAAAATTTTAAGACTGAAATTCGGAACGCATATGCGATTTTCGTAACAGATGAATACAGCAGTCATACGGTTAAATAATTATTTGCACATCAAAAGAAAAATAATATTTACGAAAATATTTAAACGAATTTAAAGTTTCAATAATTTTTTTTAAAAATTACAAATTGTTTAATATTTCATACAAAAAAAAGGAAAACTGAATAAATAGTTGTTGTTGTTAGGTTTTGTGAGTTGATTTTATACCTTAGTTTTGTGCTTATTTAACCAATCAACTTCACATAATCTTTAAGCTTTTGTATTTAAAAAGTTTTTTTTTAAAGAAATTTTGTAAAGGATTTTTGAAATAAAAACAGTTTTCTGATTCAATTGCGTTCACATTAAGCAAATATTTGCTTAAAAATTTATTCTTTTTTTTTTGTTAATAATAAAACAGTTTTAGAAGCAGAAGTGTAAAGTAAGAACAGCCAAATGTCTTACTTTGAAACCATTGCTGGTCTTCATTTTTCTTATTGGCTAGCTATTTCATGTTTTCGTTAAATATTTGCCTAATGTGAACATACATATATAAAGAATTTTGAAATAAACTTTATTATCCAATTATATACACTACTTACCCATAACATATAACGAATAGGAGAATACATATACATATGTATGTATGTATGTATACATATATGTATCTCGTAGTACTATGAAAAATATAGATGTTAGTAACTGTTCAATATTATTTTTATTTCAGGTTTATAGTTAATTTTGTAATATTGTGGTATTGGTAGCTTTTGTTTTAGTTTTAAATAATTCATATTTTTTTTAATTGTTTTTAAATTTCAATGTCTGTTACATTTGTAATGTTATGAAATTGTTAAAGGTTTCTTTTTATATTTTTATACTAATTTTAATATTTTAACTAATCAGTAGCATCATAAGTAATTCTCTCTACTTAGATTAGTACTAATAACTGGATTATGAATAGCAAACGAACTTCAGTTCAGCTGGCATTAAACGATTTGTAATTGTCCAAAAAAAAAAAATAGAAATTGTTTCACAAATAGTATTTGAAAATCCCTTTTTTTTAAAGAAGAAACTCCACTGAAGCTTGTTTGCTTTCGATTCCTAAATTATAATTTTAAATATATAAAATTTTTAAAATTTTCGTGATATGTGTATGTATAATATGAATATTAGATTTTTCATTTTAATTAATTTTTTTTGTAAAAAGTTAGATCGAAAAAACTTAACACGTATAAAATGTATCTCGATTTTATATAATATTTAACTGATAGTAGTCTCAGTTATTTTTTCAGTTGACTTCCTTTTTGTGTTCTCCAATTCTGGTATTTGCTCTGGAGTTCAGAGACTTTGGAAGATTGTTCTCTCTTGGTAATTAAACTAATACAGAAACAAGCAGCGATCAAGCAAGGTTGAAGAATTGAAATCAAAGAAACGAAATAGAGAAGGTCAAAGAATAAGTAGATACCAGTCAGACAATGACAATGTAAGACTTTTATAAAGCCGGGAAAAGCATATCGGCTCTCGACAGAGAATTAAAAGCCACATAGAAACTCTCCTTCACAGTAATCAAGCTTGTTCCGTCAGAAACTAAGTAACCAACCTCAGGTTTGCTTTATTAAGCCAAAGCAGGGAGCTAGTTGTATTACTTTCGCTAGACCATTAAAGGTTTCTAGCTACTTAACATTTGTACCTATTCGGCCAGCAATACTGATGCATATAAGTCCACTAGGATAGCAGATAAGTGAGTTGGAGTATCAACTGTATCATCTTTCCAGTGTGATTCAAATCTGGTAAGTGATTTAGTTTGCTTTTTATATCATACCTAAACGTAAACAAAAATCATATAAGAAATGATATTAGAAGAAGCGAGGTTAGCCACGGCATTTAAGAGCCTTGGAGAAAATCTGTGTACCAGAAGGATCATAAGTCCTTTCCTCATTAGGGAAGAAAATATCTCCAAAATGTAGGCCCTGTGCTTTGCACAAGTTTGTTTAGGTTAAATGTAAATTGAACACAGTTCTCCATAACTCCACTTATACTGAAAGAGACTGTACATTTTTCAAAATTCCACTTCAAAAGTTCTCAACCAAGGCTTTTCAGTAAACAATACTTGATTAAATAAAAAAATTTTTTATGCTTCTGAAAAAAGTTAAGATTCAACAAAATATGTGTTAAAATTTATTCGATCTTGCTTTTTAATTCAATGTGGTATTTTTTTTACAATTTAATTAGTTTAATTAGAATGTTTTCACAACATATTATATTTAAAATATTTTCTAAAGTTAAATCAATAATCTGGTAACCAAAATCTTCAATATTTTAGAATTTTCTATAAAGTGTGATTCTTCATTAATTAATTTCTTTTTTTTTTATATAAATTGTTAATGAATATTTCTTAAATAGAACTTAGTTTTAAAACATTTTTAATTTTTATTTTATAAAATATTTTATTTTCGTTTTCATTTAACTTAAGTGCCATTATAACTTTTCTTTATTAAACAAAATCAAATAGAAAGAAATTTCAAAGAAATATTAAAGAAAAATAAAATACGATACAAATCAAAAATCAATACTTCAATTTAAAAATAAAATAATCAACAAAACAAACACAACAAAATTTCAATACTGACAACTGATATATATATAGAGATACTAAACGAAATAAAGCTAAAAAGAACTTACAAATTTTAAAACAAACAAACAACTAAACTAAATAATAATTATTATTATAACATAATATAACAATAAAGTAGTTTAATTAATAATAATTAAATAACCACCCAAATTAAAAAATAAGTTTAAAGTAAACATAAAGTAGGCACATTATTAAAAACAAGTGTTAAAAACAAAATAAATAATAAATGATTAATTAAATATTTTTGCAAAACCTAATAAGACTTTTTATTAACTAAAAAAAATATAATTTAAATATAATTACCTTTAAACAAAAACAAACGAACTAGTGTTAAAAGAAAAACAAAAACTTAAAAATAAATTTATTAAGAAAACAACAAACACTTACAGCCTTTCAATTTATATAAAATGTTTAGGTTTTTTTTTTAAGTTTCTATAAAAAACTAAAAAAAAAAAAACAACAAAATTTAAATTCTCTAACTTCTATTTAATATTTTAAGTTTAAAAATTGAAGTGATTTTAGTTAAGTATTAAAACACAAACAAAACAATACAAACAAAAAAAAACCCCTTTAATATTGTAAAACATAGTGATATAAATAAGACAAGAAAACAAAAAAACAAATTATATTATATAAATTTTTTTGAAATGGAAACATAAAACAAAAAAAAAAAAAATGATATACTTATATAAAATATAAAAAAAAATATGTGATCTTAAAGTTTATTATTAAAAATAATTTAAAAAATATTAAAAAAAAACTAAAGAAACTAAATTAAAAAATATATATAAATAAAACAAAAACAATAAGCCAAATTAAAAAAAAAAAAAACAAATACACTTACAACAAATACTAACATATTTCCAAACACAAAATATAAAACAACTACAAAAATTTTAAAAATTATTAAAATTTGAACCAAAAAACAAAAAACAAAAAAAAAAAGAAATTTGATGTGTAGCAATAATAATTATAATAAGTATACAAAAACAAAAAAATTATTAATAAAATTACTTTATTCTCTTGGCACACTTTATAAAAGGTCAGTTTTTTTTTTACATATAAAACAATGTCCATTGGATTTTTTTAAATTCCTTATAGCATTTAGCTAATTTTATAGAATCAAGCGTTAACAACTTGTTGCTTTCACAGCTTCCTCACCAACGTGGTGTGGATGGATGCCCCTTATTTATACTAAAACGGGTTATTATCCGCGTGATTGTTGGAAGCTTCTTCTCCTTCTGTTTTAACAATCAATTTGATCGTTATATAATCGAAGTTAATAATGTTATCTGGTGGCATTAAATATTAGTCTCAGGTTGCTACCACTTTAATGCTTAAGGAGACTATGCCGATCATTGCCACTACTTAATGTGGTGGTAGATAGGGACAACGTGATATGTGATATCCTTATTACACCATATCCGTAACATCTTATTTCGTGAGTGCCAATGGTATCCGATTTATGTATACTTTGTCACACTTACGTTTCAAGTGCAGATTCTTAAGTCATAGCTTTCGGTTTGTTTGCTATGGTTGTCAACTTCCCTGGGGGGTTTTGCATTCTTCTGATTATTCACTGCAAGGAAACCAATTTTTATTAATTTTTTGTATTTTAATTTTGTTTATTACTTTTAAATTTTTTTTTTTTTGTTTTACATTATTATTATTGTTTTTGTTTTTATTTCTTACTTTATTTTTATTTATTTTGGTTTCTCTTAAAACTATTTGTTTTTTTTTTTAATTATTTTATTTATTTATATTCTTATTTTTAATTGACCTTTTGCATTCGTGTGCACTTTTCCATGGAATTTCTAAAGGAAATAAAAACAAACAAATTATATTGAGACCATTTATAAAATACCTATTATTATTATTGGCTTAATAATATACTACAAAATAGTAAAAAAAACAATATTTATATTATAAAACAAAAGCAACAATTTAAAAATAAATAATTAAAAATATAAAACAAAAAATATGTTTTGTTAGTTGTACGTACTTGAAACTTAAACAAATAACAACCAACCATACTATTTTTGTATTTTAGTTGATAAAAAAAAAAAACAAATAAAAATTTAAAAAAAAAAACACTAAAAATCATCACCATTAAATAAATAAAAATAAAAGAACGAAAAAAAAAAAAAACACAAAAAACCGCGCAAAACACCAAAACCCAAAATATTGTTTTTATTTAAAAAAAATCACAAAAAGAAAAGAATATAAAGTGAGTACTAAGTACAGATCCTACAACAGAAAAAATTTCATTGGCAAAAGGCCTACAGCCATCCTAGCTGTTTATAAGCTGAATAAGCCTTAGAGGATCTTTGCAAAAAGATGCCACAAGGAACCTAGATCGCAGATGAAGTGCTTGATTGTATCTCTTTTAGAAGTGATCCTACAGGTGCAACATTTTCAACGATAAACACCGGAATGAGCTTAGGTCTTCAGGAAAGAATTCTGAAGAGTTCTTGAAAAAGCGCCAACTGTTTTATGTTCAACTATGAAAAAATCTACACATTTTATCCTTGGCAACATTCACAAGACAACAAATGTTCGAATGAGTGTAAGAGTCTTCACATAAATGAAGGCTTTTCTAGCAAGTTCATCACCACTTTCATTTCTAAAGGTGTCTCAGTTTATAATAATGTTACCTTCATTCCTGAGAACTTCCGTGACTTGCTTATATTGAATAACTAAGAACGAGATTTTACTGATCTACATCTATAAAAGGATTCACTGGTTAGGGGATGTCCCTTTTCTCCTCTCTGTTAGAAACTGAACGCTAACAATGGGCTTCCGGTTGAAGGCATCCACTGCTAAGTACGTGGTAATTCATATTTCCAACAGAGAATCACTTGTAGATCAAGTTCACATTTTTGGAGGAACATAGATTTGTAGAAAGGAAAAGCAGCCCTTAAGTTTTTTACTCCTCTCTACTTGCGGCTTGTAAAGTAGTTTCAAGTTTTTCATCTGAATGTGTATAAGGTCAAGGCGTTTGAGAAAGACGGATAAATATTTAAATTTGTAACGATTTTTCGAAAAAAAGTTTACGAAATGTTTACGTTAATAAGTACTTAAATGGTCAACAAAAAGCTTATAAGCTCTAATCTACATTTTCAACGATATTAAATTCGCTGTAAAATAAGCTCTCCAATAAACTGTTATTTGTTTTGCAAAAGTTTTTATAAACCATTTCCATAACGTTTCGCCTGTATCAATAAAAATGTGACTAACATTTTACGTTCTCTTACTCTCGGGCTGTGTGTTAAGAAAAAATCTAAAAGCCAGTTAGTTGTGATTTAGTAACAGACGCGATAAGTGGTGTTTGGCGATTCGGGCGGTTACGTTGACGACGACGAAGTTTGTTTTGTCTCAAATGTTTTGTTTAAAAAACAGTAAAAAGAAAAAAAAACAAATTGAGTTAAACTTACGTAGGCTTTGTTGAGCTGCTGTTAAATGTTAACTTGAAATAAAAAAAATGTAAATGTGAAGTGTTTAGAAAAAAAAGGAAATAAAAATTAAAATAAAAAGAAATATCAAATTAAAATTAAAAAAGTTAAAGAATTATTAAAAAAAGTTTAAGTAAAAAAAGGAAAAATATTATTTTAATTGTTAAAGAAATTTTAAAAGGTATTTTTTGTGTAATTTAGAAAGTTCTGGTTCGATTTTTTTTTTGTGTTTAGTAATAAGAAATTCAAGCAATTGGTTACAATTGAGTGAATATTTTGCAACTTGCATGATTTCATTTTAATGTTAAAAAATAAGAAAAAAAAGCCAACAAAAATGAAATATATATTGGTTGAGTGATTAAACAACAACAAAAAGATGGTATTTTTTCCATTAACATGGCATAAAAGTGCATAAATTAACAAGTTTTTTTTTTTAAAGAATACTAGGCCCCCTGGTATTACTTTCCTGGTTTAAATAACAAAAAAAGAAAAGAAAAAAATCATACTTGTACCCATACATTGATAAATAGAAGCCGCTTTTTTCCAACACATACAAATGCATATTAAAAATAAAATAAAATAAAAAATAGCAAAAAAATAAAAAGAAAAATGAAATAACTTGGCTTAAATGTAAAAAAAAAAAAAATACAAGCAGCAGCAGCATTAAGTAGCAGCTTCAAACATAACTGAGTTTTATTTTTTTTTATTTTTTGTTGTTTGTGTTTAAGTGAAGTAAAGTTCTGGCATTACTCAGAGACTAAATATTTTACACAAGCAAAACAAAAGCAAAAGAGGAAGACAAAAAAAAAAAAAAACAAATTCCCACACACCTTTTTCTCATACCAGCAAAATTCACTGTAAACAAATTCACATATACGATCGTTTTAATAGCAAAGAAAAAAAGAAAATAAAAAATACCAACACAAGCTTAAGCTCTTAGCTTAAAACCCGGTTTAACTTCGGTAATAATATAAACAAAAATAAGCAAGTAAAATAGAGAGAAAACATAAAGTGAGCTTTTCTCTTTACAAAGTGAAATGTAATGGTTTATGAAACATAACAAGTTCGCGGTAGTTTTATTATGTTAAGCTAGCAACAGGTGGCAATGAAACACACAAGTTTTCTTCTACAAAATTATCACTACTACTACTACCAACACAAATATTAAACAAAAAACATAAACAAAACAATAATTGTCGCAAATACTATACACAAGCAAGCATTTGTAAACACTACGAGCACACATATTTACAACAATTCTCGCCTTCTCTTCTTGTCATCTTTATTAATTGTATTCCTGTAACAGTGTTGCTGAGTTGCTGTTGTTGCTGTAAATTGAAAGGTAAGTCAGAAATTAAAAATTATAATTATTTTATATTTTACTTTAATTACTTTAATATTAAATTATTTTAATTGAAATTGTCTATACGTTTTTAATTAATGATTCATTGTTTCACTGTTTTCTTCAAAACAACATGAAGTGAAACATTTTTAAACCAATTAGCAACTGCACTTTTTATAAACGATGTTTTTTTGTTTTTGTTTTGTTAATAATTGCCTTCCCAAATTGAAATTGATACTTTAAAGAGTAAGGAGGGCGGTTAAAATTTTTTACATATTTTGCTACCTTTTAAAAATAAACTTTAAGGTGTAAATTGTTTGGAAAATAAATTTGTTTAAGTAATTTGTCGAGGTAAAAAATACCAAAAAAAAAAATGTACCAAAACCGATGATTCCATTTCGAGCTAAAACCTTATCTTACGGAATCGAGGAAAGCAGAAATAAAATGTTGACCCTTAATTGAAGCCGCTAAACTTTATTCTAATTGTTTTTTGGTATAATTTCACTTCTATTATTTGGCATAGGTTTCCTTGACGAATACTATTCTCATGATTTGTCTTAAATTATGATCCTTTTTGGATGTGAAAATCAGAATAAGATTCTGATCAAAATCAAGCAGTTTCAATAAGTATCATTTCCCACAGTTCTCATTTTTAGTCTCTTTCGATGTTTCCATGTTTTGTTGACATGGTGAAATAATGTATAGAGAAATATACGTCACAGGCATTCTATCGTTGATCTTGGAAGAGATTGCTCGAACTATAAGTGAAAAAGTTTGTAAATAGATATTTTTAAAAATTTAAAATTTGTTTTTTAATATGTTGCTTCAATTCTTCTGCGGGTCAGCTCAGTTTAAATAGGCTTTGTTTAAAAAAATTTTATGTTTGAGGACCCTTGTGGTTTGTAGCTTATTGCATGCATCTCCGACTTAAAAAAACTCAATAAGAAAAAGTCTAACGAGATTAAATCGGTAGTTAGTTCTCATCACCTCCAAGTGAGATGACCATACCCTCAAATTGCCTCAAAGTGGAACAATGCGTCGTTGGTGACCAGATCATTCAAATCAGGTCAAAATATGTTTGTAATAATCAACTTAAAGTGTCCGCCGTTGATAGTAATGGCCTGGCCAACGTGGTCTCACCAAATAGTGGCTTATCTGTGATGTAATGGATGCTCTTGGGTCTTCTGTAGAGTTCAAAAGTCAACAATTTTAATTCTTCATGTACCCATTTGTTTTATATGATTTACCGGTTTGTTTAAGATTTGTTGGTGACATTTACTATGGTCCACGTTATTTTATTACAGTGATATTATCCAATTTAGGGGCCTAATATTTTACTGTTTAGGACGTTTTCATCTTCTTTTGAATGATACTATTGTGGTTTTGCTCGGCTTTATCCTCAGGCTCACTTTTTGTAATTTTTTTCTTGCTGAATTTTTCTTTTTAAGTGGTTTTAGAACTTATTAGTATTGACCTTTCTAGAGATTTTTATCACTCTGTTATTTGGGTTGGTATTCTCTTGGAAATCAATAGCAAGGATTCTAGATTTCCTTCACTAATATTGTTTGTCCTCCTTCATTCAAGTGTGTTACTTTGAGTTACTTAGCATTCCTTAAAATAGGAAACACACTTCAACCAAACTTGTATTAAAGACGCGTTTAGAATTCTTTTAATTTTTAAATATTTGAATGACTAGTTAATGATGAGTTTTCTTTTATTAAAATATTTATTTTTCAAAGTATTTTTGATTAAAAATTCTTGTCTAGATTTTAATAGTTCATCAAACAAATAAAATTCCTAACGTAACTTGTTTTCTTTCAATATTTTCTGGTTTAGCTGTTTTGCATTAATCGATGTGTTGTATTCGATATGTTTTATAGACAGTTATCGATGAATATTAATGCCTTTGGCATGTTTTAAATTAAAAAAAAAAAAGAAAATTTGAAAAATTAATTAAAAATTTCAAGCACATACAATATTTCTTGTTAATAATTGCAGGCACTGAAGAAGAAAATACGAAACAACTGTTAACGACCAAAAAATAAAGAAAAAACAAGTGTTTCTTCTGTCTTATGTTGTCTTCTAATGCTTTTTCTTCTTCTATTTTTATTTTATTTATTTACCTATTGGGTAATAACGGTATAAAACTGTCAAAATAAGACAGTTGTTTAAATAGTTGTTTTATAAACAAACAAAAAAAAAAAAACAACAAGAAAAGACAAAAAACGAATGCGAATAAAACTGTTAAGAAAACCGGCTTAAGAATCAATAAAAAAAAAAACAAATTTTAATTAATAAGGTTTCCATTCCATACTGCCTTATCTTCATGGTAATAAGGTACAGAGTGTTACATTTGAAAGCTTATCTCCAAAGTTGTTTTAAACAATATTTGATTTGCTTTGTCAGATTTTTATAAAACAAAATAATTTTAAATCATATTTGACCTTTAATAAGAGTCCAATATATTATTTTTTATTTTTATTTTCTTTGTTTTGAGACAAACCCCTCCTATTTTCCTCTTTTTTGATTGTTTTCCTTTGACTAGGCAGGATATGTTTATACAACCGCATTGCGTGTTTGTTTATAGTATTCCTTTGGAAGCATATACCCAAACAGTCATAAACAATTTTATTTTTAAAGCAGAACAAAATTTGCCAAAAATAGAATGTGGTTTGTTTATCTGTTAAAGGGTAATGAATTTTGCGGTTTCTTGACGGTAATGGCTGTTACAGCTCTGGATTCCGTATGCCTTTTATCTAGCTTTTGCCCGATCTTCTGCACTATCTTCTTCACACAAGGACCCAAGCATGCGGCGTCTATGAAACCCTTTGGTGAATTATTAATTCTAAGCATACAAGTTCTCGACGGGATCCCCAATCTAGAGAACTAACCGGAAAGTTCAATGATAGCATCTGTTCCATTCAGTGGCATATTTCCAGAATGTTGCTTTGCCATCATATTTGTACTCACATTGTGTTAGAACTCAGTGCTTTGACAGCTGCCTGGCTTTCAGAAAATAACCCTTCCAGAGCTATTGCCTTCTTTAATAATCACCATCTCGCTCTATATGACTGATATTTTTGCCTGTAAATCTGCACAATGAGATGTACCTGTCGACTATATTTCCCTCTTTCAGTAATAGGCTTCCTAACTTTCTCGAGAAGGCAAAGGGTGGTATTTTGAACGCTATATTCCCGAAGTTTTCTTAACTTGTCAGAATTTTTAAATGAACTATATTTAATGCGTCTCATTGACGTCATAGTATTAGTTGGTTCCTGTAGATGTTCAGTTGAGAGGTATATTTATGTGGTCTTCCTCGTCCACCAAAGAAACCTCCGAAGGGTTAACTCTTTAAAAAAGTATTCCAACTAAAAAGCGTACAACTCCTGTTCAGTCACTTCTTTACTGTGCCCTACCACCAAAAATATAGGATTGGTCAAGGTTATTACACCGCAGAAATGTAACACAATTTCAGAGGCAACTTATTTCTGAAAAGGGAGTGGGACTGCGGGAATGTTGCTTTTAAGGAAAAAAAAAACGCAAAAAAATCTACAGGAGCGAAAATAAGTGATATTTTTATGAAAGTGAATGACACCATCTAACCTCTAACCTCCCATGGTGGTCCGTCCGATATTAATGGATTTCTTTATAGTTCGTACATTGTCGATCTATTAATAGCTCATAAAATAAGGAATACTTTATAAATAAAAATAGCCAGGAGGTTGAGTGTACCCCCATTGTGATGGTAAATAAAAATAAGTTTTAATATAGAAATTATGAGGTCATAAGCTGACGTAAAACGTCATAATATATTGTGTGTGAATTTTTATTTTTATTTAATTATACCTTAAGTTAGTTAATAACTAATTTGTTCTAATATATTGTATTTGTTATTATATTATTTCGTAGTATATTGTATATTATTTACAGAATAAAAATTAAATTTAATTAAAGCGAATAAAATCCCTCCGCCCTTTTATTGTTATTTCCAAGCAATTAATTTCTCTAGTTAAAATCATTCTTAAAATATTTCCCAAGCCACTGACTATTGTTTGAAGCGTATTGCAAATTCCCATCGGAGAGTATCAAAGAAGAAGGTTTTGTTAAATAAAAATATAAAAAATATTCACTTAAATAAATAAAACTAAAAGAAAATAAAACATTATTATGGAACAACAATAAGTAAATAAAATTATTTACATTTAATTAAAATACAGGGAACGAAAAAAATCTTCTATTTATTTTCCTCCATAAGTGCTATCATCGTATTTTTTATTTTTGTGAATGCTATTCTTTTTCGAACTACAAATTTTCATCTTTCTGGGAATTCTTCAAGGTGGCAAGTCATTGAAATAAAGTCCACGCTATAATAAGACTTTGGATTGTGATAAGCGATAGTCACTGCCAACACTTTTTTTTAAATTTTGATCATTTATAAGTCTTTTTCGACTCCTCTGGTCGTTTGAAATACTTGTATGTGTTCTCTTCTGGAAAAATCTTTTATGGCTCGGTACTTTAAACTATTGAGACTCATTTTTGAAAGTTTCTTGCAATCATTTGAAAATCAATTATTTGTAGTCGTTTTTTCACCTACTTTGATTTTCTTCCGAGTTCTTTTTTATTTATTTTTTTTTTATTTGCGAATCATCATATGAGAGTCTATATAAAATCACATTTTTTTGTCTGTTGTACTTACTTTTATAGTTCTTGATAATAAAAATAAAAAATGAAGTAGGTTCCTTTTGAATAACACGGTGCAACAGTGAAAATACACCCGAGTAACTACATAGTTGAAGTTCTTCAGTAGGTTGAGTAGAACTCATAAATATTTATTTTTCTCGAACCCGCCAAACTTGTGTTATTTGACAAAAACGGTTTTTTTTCTGACCTTTTCACAGAAAATTATTGATTACCCAAATATGTTTTTGGACCCATTTTAAAAACCTATTTAAAAGTTTTTTAGAAAGAGGAGGTGATTAGACTTTTAAATGGTATACAGTAAGACCCCGCATAATGCGGGCGATACGTTCCAATAAGTTTCAGCGCTAAACGAAACAGCGTTAAACAAGGCAATTTAAGACGTGCATATAAAGTACAGTTGGAATCTTTATTCTGGACAGGTATACTATGAAAAAGATACATAGTATACATTGTCGAT
Organism: Sarcophaga peregrina; assembly: GCA_014635995.1. Taxonomy (NCBI): domain Eukaryota; kingdom Metazoa; phylum Arthropoda; class Insecta; order Diptera; family Sarcophagidae; genus Sarcophaga; species Sarcophaga peregrina. The sequence continues at coordinate 8,519,952 of CM025792.1, read as the reverse complement.
ATATAGTGCACCCCTCTTGGTTGGTGCATGGCCAATTTGCACACATACATATTCTGGCAGTCGTGATCGAAATGGCTTTCGAGTTGATAGAAATATCGAAAGTCGGCTTATTTCTAATTCTGTTAGTCGATAGTTAACGAATCGATATTATTTTTCCAGTGTTGTGAAATGTTTTCCAACACTGAACACTTTTGTAAACAAAAACATATGTTTGTAAGGTCGTAAGCAATTCAGAAAACGAAAAACTAATTTTTGCTAATTAAAAAGGTTTTGTATTTTTGAATGAATTTATATTTTCTGCCCTTTTTTTAATTTTAAAATTTTTTGTTTTATTACAAATGTTTTCGCTATGAACTTCTTCATTATCAAATAGTGTACTGGCAGAAATAAACAAATCGTTATAAGATGTATTACTTGTAATGTAGTTGCAAATATTGCACACTACAGTCTTTTGCTTCTGCCCAATCTTCCCCTTTTCTTTATTTGCATAACTGATCCAAAAGTTTTAATGCTCTTCAAACCTTCAATAGCAACTTCTATGCTAGCAGCATAGTTTGGCATCTTTTATTGGTGGCCTAGAAGCATTAAGTTTGGTAGTAAGCAGCTCCCAAAGTTGGTTGCATTTACTTTTCCTTATGCAGTATTCGGCAATATACTTTTTGCCAAATTCGTATATTACCCATAAAGTCTCCCATAAGCTATTTTTGGGTACCATTTACTTTTGTTAATTTTAATCTAAAATGCTAAAATTTTAACTATTATCTTTAGTTTTTAAAAAATTCTTGCTTACATTTTCTTTTTATTCATATTTTGTTAACAAAAAAAGCTTTACTCGATAAGTATTTTGCTTACGATTAAAAACTCGCAAGATTGCAATTGGATAGCAGTTGCACGCTATCGACTGCTGTCATTAGAAATGTCGATACATATTATTCGATATCGACTGACAGAATCCTAAAACTAAAAAAATCGAACGTACGAGTAAGTATTCGATCGTATACGATTGCCATGAATTAGCCCTCCAGGATATCAATACAGTGAGAGATTTAAGGAGAATTCCAATACTACAGTGTAATACTGAAACAGCGTTAAGCGGAGTAGCGTTAAGTGGGGTCTTACTGTAAATAAACATTTAGCATAAACTTCGAAAATATTATTTGTTACCTACTTTTTCAAGTTTGTCCATTCTTAATTGCAAAATTTAATTACAAATTCTAAGATGATATATATAAAAAATACATATAATCTCCCTCCCTCCCTCTAACCAGTATATTTAATATGAGAGTTATACTTTTTAAAGCAATAACTACGTTAATTTTAGTCCAATTTTATCAAACGAATGAATAATTAATCTCTTCACAATATAATGCTCTTTCAGAACGTCGCCACTTATTTCATATTTTTTTTTAATAAATTAAGAATGGTCAAACTTGAAAAAATAGCAGAAAATAATATTTTCCAAGTTTACCTCATTAAAGCTCATAATAAAATGTTTATTCCGTTTTAAAGGCTAATCTCTCCCCTTTCGAAAAAACTTTGTGTGAAAAGGTAAAAAACCGCTTTTGTCAAATAAAACAAGTTTGGAGGGAGGGCTCAAGAAAAATAAAAAAGTCCTTTTGAGTTCTACTCAACTAACCGAATAACTTAGACTATGTAGTTCCTTGGGTGAATCTAATATTTTGTAGTTTGTAGCATAGTGTAATTTATTAAAAACAATAAACTAAAAAAAAAAAACAAATTCATGACATTCTTAAAAATTAAATATTAAAATTAAATAAATAAATTAAAAATAATTATTTACATGTAATTCAAGTATTACAATGCATAGGAATAAAAATTTAAGAAAAAAAAAAAAAAATATGATTGGCGATGCCAAATAAACGTATGCTGATATTCCACAGCCTTAATTTGCAATTTTTCGCTTCTTTATTCGGTCTTTGGCATCCACAAAATGTTTTTGCAGCACTGTGTTAATATCACTATCAGTGCAGTTGAATTTTTTATTTCATAATTATACCTGTAACAAACAATTACAATTAGTATTTTTTTTTATAAAAAATTAGTATTATAATACCCACTTTTAATTATTGTTATCAGAAAGCTTGGTTCTGTGGCTAGTTCCTTCCAACTAAAGCGATTGATCCGAAAATACTTTTTGCAAAACAGCTCCATTCCTCCAATTTTTGTTATTACGTTTTTCTGAAAATTAATTGATATGATAAAGCCAGCTACACTAGCCAGATATACTAGCCAGCCTACGCTAGCTATACCAGTCATCTAACCAGGTAGTATGCCTGGCTAGTAAGGCTTGATAGCTGGCTAGTATTGCTAGAATAGCTGGTTAGTATAGCTAGAATAGCTGGTTAGTATAGCTAGAATAGCTGCTTAGCCAGCTATCAAGCTGCCTATTAAGATTTTTAGCCGGCTAGTAATCGGCCTAGTAAGCTTCCTAGCTAGCTAGCAATCTGCCTAGTTGGCTACCAAGCTTGTTAGCAAACTGCCTAGCTGGCTAGAAAGCTGCCTAGCTGGTAAGCAAGCTGCCTAGCTGGTTAGAAAGCTGCCTAGCTGGTTAGAAAGCTGCCTAGCTGGTTAGAAAGCTGCCTAGCTGGTTAGAAAGCTGCTAAGTTGGATAGAAAACTGGATAGTAGTAAGTAGCTGCCCAGTAAGCTTCCTAGCCGCTTAGCAAGCAGCCTAGCATGCTGCCTAGCTGGCTAGAAAGCTGCCTAGCTGGCTAAAAAGCTACCTAGCTGGCTTTCTAGCCGCCTAGCTGGCTTTTTAGCTGCCTAGCTGGCTTTCTAGCCGCCAAGCAAGCTGCCTAGCAGGCTAGAAAGCTGCCTAGCTGGATAGAAAGCTGCCTAGCTGGATAGAAAGCTGCCTAGCTGGCTTTCTAGCCGCCTAGAATGCTGCCTAGCTGGCTAGAAAGCTGCCTAGCTGGCTAAAAAGCTACCTAGCTGGGTTTCTAGCCGCCTAGCATGCTGCCTAGCTGGCTAGAAGCCGCCTAGCAAGCTGTCTAGCTGGATAGAAAGCTGCCTAGCTGGCTAGAAAGCTGCCTAGCTGGATAGAAAGCTGCATAGCCGCCTAGCAAGCTGCCTCGCTGGCTTTCTAGCTGCCTAGCTGGCTTTCTAGCCGCCTAGCAAGCTGTCTAGCTGGATAGAAAGCTGCCTAGCCGCCTAGCAAGCTGCCTCGCTGGCTTTCTAGCTGCCTAGCTGGCTTTCTAGCCGCCTAGCAAGCTGTCTAGCTGGCTAGAAAGCTGCCTAGGCGGCTTAAAAGCTACCTAGCTGGGTTTCTAGCTGCCTAGCTGGCTAGAAGCCGCCTAGCAAGCTGCCTCGCTGGCTTTCTAGCTGCCTAGCTGGCTTTCTAGCCGCCTAGCAAGCTGTCTAGCTGGATTACCAAAGCTGGCCTAGCCGCCTAGCAAGCTGCCTCGCTGGCTTTCTAGTGACTGAGCTGATTTCTAGCCGCCTTCGCACGCTGCCTAGCTGACTAGAAAGCTGCCTACAAGCTCGTGCTAAAAAGCTAGCGCTAAAAGCTGGAGTGCTTCTATCCGCCTAGGATCCTGCCTAGGTGGCTAGAAGCCGCCTAGCAAGCTGCCTAGCTGGCTAGAAAGCTGCCTAGGCGGCTAAAAGCTACCACCTCGCTGCTTTCTATAGCCGCCTAGCGGCTGCCTACTGGCTAGAAGCCTAGCCTGGCTAAAAAGCTACCTAGCTGGCTTCTAGCCGCCTAGCAAGCAGCCTAGCCGCCTAGCAAGCTGCTAGCTGGCTAGAAAGCTGCCTAGGCGGCTAAAAAGCTACCTAGCTGGCTAAAAAGCTGCCTAGCTGGTTAGAAAGCTGCCTAGCTGGCTTTCTAGCTGCCTAGCAAGCTGCCTAGCTGGCTAGAAAGCTGCCTAGCTGGCTAAAAAGCTACCTAGCTGGCTTTCTAGCCGCCTAGCAAGCTGCCTAGCTGGTTAGAAAGCTACCTAGCTGGCTTTCTAGCTGCCTAGCTGGCTAGAAAGCTGCCTAGCTGGCTAGAAGCTGCCTAGCTGGCTTTCTAGCTGCCTAGCTGGCTAGAAAGCTGCCTAGCGGCTAAAAAGCTACCTAGCTGGCTTTCTATCCGCCTAGCATCCTGCCTAGCTGGCTAGAAGCCGCCTAGCAAGCTGCCTAGCTGGCTAGAAAGCTGCCTAGCTGGCTTTCTAGCTGCCTAGCAGGCTGCAAGCTGCCTAGCTGGCTAAAAAGCTACCTAGCTGGCTTTCTAGCCGCCTAGCAAGCTGCCTAGCTGGCTAAAAAGCTACCTAGCTGGCTTTCTAGCCGCCTAGCAAGCTGCCTAGATGGCTAGAAAGCTACCTAGCTGGCTTTCTAGCTGCCTAGCTGGCTTTCTATCCGCCTAGCATCCTGCCTAGCTGGCTAGAAGCCGCCTAGCAAGCTGCCTAGCTGGCTAAAAAGCTACCTAGCTGGCTTTCTAGCCGCCTAGCATGCTGCCTAGCTGGCTAGAAGCCGCCTAGCAAGCTGCCTAGCTGGCTAAAAAGCTACCTAGCTGGCTTTCTAGCCGCCTAGCAAGCTGCCTAGCTGGCTAGAAAGCTGCCTAGCTGGATAGAAAGCTGCCTAGCTGGATAGAAAGCTGCCTAGCTGGCTTTCTAGCCGCCTAGAAGGCTGCCTAGCTGGCTTTCTAGCCGCCTAGAATGTTGCCTAGCTGGCTAGAAAGCTGCCTAGCTGGCTAAAAAGCTACCTAGCTGGTTTTCTAGCCGCCTAGCATGCTGCCTAGCTGGCTAGAAGCCGCCTAGCAAGCTGCCTAGGCGGCTAAAAAGCTACCTAGCTGGCTTTCTATCCGCCTAGCATCCTGCCTAGCTGGCTAGAAGCCGCCTAGCAAGCTGCCTAGCTGGCTTTCTAGCCGCCTAGCAAGCTGCCTAGCTGGCTAGAAGCCGCCTAGCAAGTTGCCTAGCTGGCTAAAAAGCTCCCTAGCTGGCTTTCTAGCTACCTAGCTGGCTTTCTATCCGCCTAGCATGCTGCCTAGCTGGCTAAAAAGCTACCTAGCTGGCTTTCTAGCCGCCTAGCAAGCTGCCTAGATGGCTAGAAAGCTACCTAGCTGGCTTTCTATCCGCCTAGCATCCTGCCTAGCTGGCTAGAAGCCGCCTAGCAAGCTGCCTAGCTGGCTAAAAGCTACCTAGCTGGCTTTCTAGCCGCCTAGCATGCTGCCTAGCTGGCTAGAAGCCGCCTAGCAAGCTGCCTAGCTGGCTAAAAAGCTACCTAGCTGGCTTTCTAGCCGCCTAGCAAGCTGCCTAGCTGGCTAGAAAGCTGCCTAGCTGGCTAGAAAGCTGCCTAGCTGGCTTTCTAGCCGCCTAGCAAGCTGCCTAGCTGGCTAGAAAGCTGCCTAGCTGGCTAGAAAGCTGCCTAGCTGGCTAAAAAGCTACCTAGCTGGCTTTCTATCCGCCTAGGATCCTGCCTAGGTGGCTAGAAGCCACCTAGCAAGCTGCCTAGCTGGCTAGAAAGCTGCCTAGGCGGCTAAAAAGCTACCTAGCTGGCTTTCTATCCGCCTAGCAAGCTGCCTAGCTGGCTAGAAAGCTGCCTAGCTGGCTAAAAAGCTACCTAGCTGGCTTTCTAGCCGTTTAGCAAGCTGCCTAGCTGGTTAGAAAGCTACCTAGCTGGCTTTCTAGCTGCCTAGCTGTCTAGAAAGCTGCCTAGCTGGATAGAAAGCTGCCTATCTGGCTTTCTAGCTGCCTAGCTGGCTAGAAAGCTGCCTAGGCGGCTAAAAAGCTACCTAGCTGGCTTTCTAGCCGCCTAGCAAGCTGCCTAGCTGGTTAGAAAGCTGCCTCGCTGGCTTTCTAGCTGCCTAGCTGGCTAGAAAGCTGCCTAGGCGGCTAAAAAGCTACCTAGCTGGCTTTCTAGCCGCCTAGCAAGCTGCCTAGCTGCTTTCTAGCCGCCTAGCTGGTTAGAAAGCTGCCGCGCTGGCTTCTAGCTGCCTAGCAAGCTGCCTAGCTGGCTAGAAGCCGCCTAGCAAGCTGGCTAGAAGCCGCCTAGCAAGCTGCCTAGCTGGCTTTCTAGCCGCCTAGCAAGCTGCCTAGCTGGTTAGAAAGTTGCCGCGCTGGCTTTCTAGCTGCCTAGCTGGCTAGAAAGCTGCCTAGCTGGCTAAAAAGCTACCTAGCTGGCTTTCTAGCCGCCTAGCAAGCTGCCTAGCTGGCTAGAAGCCGCCTAGCAAGCTGCCTAGCTGGCTAAAAAGCTCCCTAGCTGGCTTTCTAGCTACCTAGCTGGCTTTCTATCCGCCTAGCATGCTGCCTAGCTGGCTAGAAGCCGCCTAGCAAGCTGCCTAGCTGGCTAAAAAGCTACCTAGCTGGCTTTCTAGCCGCCTAGCAAGCTGCCTAGATGGCTAGAAAGCTACCTAGCTGGCTTTCTATCCGCCTAGAATCCTGCCTAGCTGGCTAGAAGCCGCCTAGCAAGCTGCCTAGCTGGCTAAAAAGCTACCTAGCTGGCTTTCTAGCTACCTAGCTGGCTTTCTAGCTACCTAGCTGGCTTTCTATCCGCCTAGCATGCTGCCTAGCTGGCTAGAAGCCGCCTAGCAAGCTGCCTAGCTGGCTAGAAAGCTGCCTAGCTGGATAGAAAGCTGCCTAGCTGGATAGAAAGCTGCCTAGCTGGCTTTCTAGCCGCCTAGAATGCTGCCTAGCTGGCTAGAAAGCTGCCTAGCTGGCTAAAAAGCTACCTAGCTGGCTTTCTATCCGCCTAGGATCCTGCCTAGGTGGCTAGAAAGCTGCCTAGGCGGCTAAAAAGCTGCCTAGCTGGCTTTCTAGCCGCCTAGCAAGCTGCCTAGCTGGCTAGAAAGCTGCCTAGCTGGCTAAAAAGCTACCTAGCTGGCTTTCTAGCCGCCTAGCAAGCTGCCTAGCTGGTTAGAAAGCTGCCTAGCTGGCTTTCTAGCTGCCTAGCAAGCTGCCTAGCTGGCTAGAAAGCTGCCTAGGCGGCTAAAAAGCTACCTAGCTGGCTTTCTAGCCGCCTAGCTGGTTAGAAAACTGCCGCGCTGGCTTTCTAGCTGCCTAGCAAGCTGCCTAGCTGGCTAGAAAGCTGCCTAGGCGGCTAAAAAGCTACCTAGCTGGCTTTCTATCCGCCTAGCAAGCTGCCTAGCTGGCTAGAAAGCTGCCTAGCTGGCTAAAAAGCTACCTAGCTGGCTTTCTAGCCGCTTAGCAAGCTGCCTAGCTGGTTAGAAAGCTACCTAGCTGGCTTTCTAGCTGCCTAGCTGGCTAGAAAGCTGCCTAGCTGGATAGAAAGCTGCCTATCTGGCTTTCTAGCAGCCTAGCTGGCTTCATCCTGCCTAGCTGGCTAGAAGCCGCCTAGCAAGCTGCCTAGCTGGCTAAAAAGCTACCTAGCTGGCTTTCTAGCTACCTAGCTGGCTTTCTAGCTACCTAGCTGGCTTTCTATCCGCCTAGCATGCTGCCTAGCTGGCTAGAAGCCGCCTAGCAAGCTGCCTAGCTGGCTTTCTAGCCGCCTAGCAAGCTGCCTAGCTGGCTAGAAAGCTGCCTAGCTGGCTAAAAAGCTACCTAGCTGGGTTTCTAGCCGCCTAGCATGCTGCCTAGCTAGCTAGAAAAGCTGCCCAGTAAGCTTCCTAGCCGCCTAGCAAGCAGCCTAGCTGGCTAGAAGCTGCCTAGCTGGCTAGAAAGCTGCCTAGCTGGCTTTCTAGCTGCCTAGCTGGCTTTCTAGCTGCCTAGCTGGCTAGAAAGCTGCCTAGCTGGCTAAAAAGCTACCTAGCTGGGTTTCTAGCCGCCTAGCAAGCTGCCTAGCTGGCTAGAAAGCTGCCTAGCTGGCTTCTAGCTGCCTAGCTGGCTAGAAAGCTGCCTAGGCGGCTAAAAAGCTACCTAGCTGGGTTTCTAGCCGCCTAGCTGCTTTCTAGCCGCCTAGCATGCTGCCTAGCTGGCTAGAAGCCGCCTAGCAAGCTGCCTAGCTGGCTAGAAAGCTGCCTAGCTGGCTAAAAAGCTACCTAGCTGGCTTTCTAGCCGCCTAGCAAGCTGCCTAGCTGGCTAGAAAGCTGCCTAGCTGGCTAAAAAGCTACCTAGCTGGCTAAAAAGCTACCTAGCTGGCTTTCTAGCCGCCTAGCTGGCCTAGCAAGCTGCCTAGCTGGCTAGAAAGCTGCCTAGCTGGCTAAAAAGCTACCTAGCTGGGTTTCTAGCCGCCTAGCATGCTGCCTAGCTGGCTAGAAGCCGCCTAGCAAGCTGGCTAGATGGCTAGAAAGCTGCCTAGCTGGCTTTCTAGCCGCCTAGCAAGCTGCCTAGCTGGCTAGAAAGCTGCCTAGCTGGCTAGAAAGCTGCCTAGCAAGCTGCCTAGCTGGCTAGAAAGCTGCCTAGCTGGCTAAAAAGCTACCTAGCTGGCTTTCTAGCCGCCTAGCAAGCTGCCTAGCTGGCTAGAAGCTGCCTAGCTGGCTTCTAGCTGCCTAGCTGGCTAAAAAGCTACCTAGCTGGCTAAAAAGCTACCTAGCTGGCTTTCTAGCCGCCTAGCAAGCTGCCTAGCTGGCTAGAAAGCTGCCTAGCTGGCTAAAAAGCTACCTAGCTGGCTTTCTAGCCGCCTAGCAAGCTGCCTAGCTGGATAGAAAGCTGCCTAGCCGCCTAGCAAGCTGCCTAGCTGGCTAGAAAGCTGCCTAGCTGGCTTTCTAGCCGCCTAGCAAGCTGCCTAGCTGGCTAGAAAGCTGCCTAGCTGGCTAGAAAGCTGCCTAGCTGGCTAAAAAGCTGCCTAGCTGGCTAAAAAGCTACCTAGCTGGCTTTCTAGCCGCCTAGCAAGCTGCCTAGCTGGCTAGAAAGCTGCCTAGCTGGCTAAAAAGCTACCTAGCTGGCTTTCTAGCTGCCTAGCTGGCTAAAAAGCTACCTAGCTGGCTTTCTAGCCGCCTAGCATGCTGCCTAGCTGGCTAGAAAGCTGCCTAGCTGGCTAAAAAGCTACCTAGCTGGCTTTCTAGCCGCCTAGCAAGCTGCCTAGCTGGCTAGAAAGCTGCCTAGCTGGCTAGAAAGCTGCCTAGCTGGCTAAAAAGCTACCTAGCTGGCTTTCTAGCCGCCTAGCAAGCTGCCTAGCTGGCTAAAAAGCTGCCTAGCTGGCTTTCTAGCTACCTAGCTGGCTTTCTAGCTACCTAGCTGGCTTTCTAGCCGCCTAGCATGCTGCCTAGCTGGCTAGAAGCCGCCTAGCAAGCTGCCTAGCTGGCTAAAAAGCTACCTAGCTGGCTTTCTAGCCGCCTAGCAAGCTGCCTAGCTGGCTAGAAGCGCCTAGCAAGCTGCCTAGCTAGCTGGCTAGAAAGCTGCCTAGCGGCTAAAAAGCTACCTAGCTGGCTTTCTAGCCGCTAGCAAGCTGCCTAGCTGGCTAGAAGCTGCCTAGCAAGCTGCCTAGCTAGCTAGAAAGCTGCCTAGCTGGCTTTCTAGCTGCCTAGCTGGTTAGAAAGCTGCCTAGCTGGCTAGAAGCTGCCTAGCAAGCTGCCTAGCTGGCTAGAAAGCTGCCTAGCTGGCTAGAAGCCGCCTAGCAAGCTGGCTAGATGGCTAGAAAGCTGCCTAGCTGGCTTTCTAGCTGCCTAGCTGCTTTCTAGCCGCCTAGCAAGCTGGCTAGAAGCGCCTAGCTGGCTAAAAAGCTACCTAGCTGGATAGAAAGCTGCCTAGCTGGCTAAAAAGCTACCTAGCTGGTTTCTAGCCGCCTAGCTGGCTAGAAGCTGCCTAGCAAGCTGCTAGCTGGCTAGAAAGCTGCCTAGCTGGCTTTCTAGCTGCCTAGCTGGCTAGAAAGCTGCCTAGCGGCTAAAAAGCTACCTAGCTGGCTTTCTATCCGCCTAGCATGCTGCCTAGCTGGCTAGAAGCCGCCTAGCAAGCTGCCTAGCTGGCTAAAAAGCTACCTAGCTGGCTTTCTAGCCGCCTAGCAAGCTGCCTAGCTGGCTTTCTAGCCTCCTAGCAAGCTGCCTAGCTGGCTAGAAAGCTGCCTAGCTGGATAGAAAGCTGCCTAGCTGGCTAAAAAGCTACCTAGCTGGCTAAAAAGCTACCTAGCTGGCTTTCTATCCGCCTAGCATGCTGCCTAGCTGGCTAGAAAGCTGCCTAGCTGGCTAAAAAGCTACCTAGCTGGCTTTCTAGCCGCCTAGCATGCTGCCTAGCTGGCTAGAAGCCGCCTAGCAAGCTGCCTAGCTGGCTAGAAAGCTGCCCAGTAAGCTTCCTAGCCGCCTAGCATGCTGCCTAGCTGGCTTTCTAACCGCCTAGCAAGCTGGCTAGCTGGCTAAAAAGCTACCTATCTGGCTTTCTAGCTGCCTAGCTGGCTTTCTAGCCGCCTAGCAAGCTGCCTAGCTGGATAGAAAGCTGCCTAGCTGCCCAGTAAGCTTCCTAGCCGCCTAGCATGCTGCCTAGCTGGCTTTCTAACCGCCTAGCAAGCTGCCTAGCTGGCTAAAAGCTACCTAGCTGGCTTTCTAGCTGCCTAGCTGGCTTTCTAGCCGCCTAGCAAGCTGCCTAGCTAGCTAGAAAGCTGCCTAGCTGGATAGAAAGCTGCCTAGCTGGCTTTCTAGCCGCCTAGAATGCTGCCTAGCTGGCTAGAAAGCTGCCTTTTTTTTTTTTTTTTTTTTTTTTTTTTTTTTTTTTTTTTTACGCCGAGGAGGGGCAAATGTACCTAACCGCACCATAGAGGAAGTCGTCACGTCCTCCGTGTGTGGGGCCCTCACCCACTAAATCCCCCCCTCGTACCGTGGACTGTTGTGTCCACTCCGGAACTACGGTGGTATTACTTCGGAGTGGAGTCCTTTTTGGCCCTTTGGCCGCCTTCATGCTCACATCCGCGTCCGGACTGCGTAATGAAGGTTGGGGAGACTTCTAATTGTCTCCACTATTCCTTCCGTCCAAGCTCCCGACTGGGACCTCGTTTGACACGTGAGCTGGTGTCCATCTATGCCGGCGTGCCCGCCTGCTCCGCAGCCTCCAGATCTCTCTTCTTCAGTCTCAGAATGCGCTCCACATAATTCGCCACTGAGGCCCAATTCTCTCTGCTCGCAATCATAACCCCGACAATGTTAGCGGCCGTTATCGTTCCGATCATCGACGTCAGTGCAGAGCGATAGCTCTGCCAGCGTGCACATTCGAAGATAGTGTGTTCCGCGTCATCTACTACCTCCTCTTCTTCGTAAAGGCAATAAGGCGAGGTGGTCTTGCCCATTCTGTTGAGATATTTCCTAAAATATCCGTGGCCCGATAGCATCTGTGTAACATAAAAATTTACTTCTCCGAATTTCCGACAGATCCATGGCTTTATTTCCGGGATGAGTCTCGCCGTCCACCTTCCTCTATCCTCGCTGTTCCATCGTCGTTGCCATTCTGAAATTGTGTTTTCCCTGAAGTGACCGGTTATGTGGTTTCCAGCCGATTTCGCCTTATAAATCTTCATCCGCTCTGCTGCCAGTAGATCGACAGGGATTGTACCTGCTATCACAAGTACGGCTGGGGCGGATACCGTACTATATGCCGACGCGATACGTAGTGCACCCGTTCTCTGTACCGCTAGAAGTAAGTTCGCCCGTTTTTCAACCCCTACAACATCCATCAGGAGTCTCCGTCTCGCCGGTAGCGGGCCTCCAATATTCGCCATTAATCTGCTGAGCTGCCCGACGATCTTCCGGGCTTTGTCAGCCGAGTACTGAATCTGGTATGAAAATTTTAGCCTGGGGTCCAGCCTTATTCCCAGGTATCTTACCGAGCTCTTGGTCCTAATTACCTCGCTTCCAATACTCATGTCCACCTGTAAGGGGATACGGCGACTAGTGATCAGCAGTAATTCTGTTTTGTGCTTGGCCAGGTCTAGGCCGTGGGATTCCAACCATCTTTCCGTCCTTAGCATGACACGTCTCAGTTTTCTCTGCGCCTCTTCCGTATTCCTGGCCGTGATTACGGCAGCAATATCATCTGCGTATCCAACCAAAAAGTTCCATCTGGCATATCCTCTCTTAGAATTCCATCGTAGTTGACGTTCCATAGGTCAGGGCCAAGGATAGATCCCTGTGCCGCTCCTGATGTTATATGTTTCACCCTTGGTCCCGAGCTTGTGTTATACAACAGCTGTCTGTTACTCAAATAACTACTTATCATGGCCAGAATGTAGTTTGGTACCGAGAAATTGTATTCTAAAGCGTTTAATACATCGCTCCATCTTAGACTGTTAAACGCGTTTCTAATGTCCAAAGTCGCAAGCAGTAGCACTGGCCTCGTACAGCTACTCCCACGTTGTGTGACCATCGCCGCTTCTGTCACCTCTCTCAAGGCGTCAATGGTAGACCGACCGGGTCGAAATCCATATTGTCTGGCAGACAATCCGCCACTATTCTCAATAGCCGCAGTAAGCCGCGGCTTCAAAAGCCCTCTCGAGCAGTTTTCCCGTCGTATCCAGCATGCACAGTGGCCTGTACGCGGATGGGTCCTCCGGATCGCCCTTTCCCTTGCTTATTAAGACCAGCCGTTGTTTCTTCCATATTTCGGGGAAAATACACTCCCTTAGGCACGCGTTGTACATTCTCAGTAGGAGTTCCGGTCTTTGACTGGCAATCTCCCGTATTACCTCAGGCGGGATGCCGTCGGGCCCTGGTGCCTTACCGGGTTTTAATCCGACCGCCGCTGCTTTCAGCTCCTCTGTGGAAAATGGTAAAAATTCCGTATTGGACATGTTCTGTCGCCGTTCGTTCGCCGGTTCGTGAGTGGGGAATAGTGTATCCACTATATTTCTCATTACTCGCTCATCCATAATCTCCATTGGTTTCCTTTTGTTGAGTTTGCCCATTACAATCTTGTATCCAAGTCCGTACGGGTTTAAGTTTACGTCTTCGCGTAGTTCTTGGAATGCCTGAAACTTCTTGCGCGTTATAGCCTTTTTCAGAGACTTCTTTGCTTCCTTATATATCCGCATTTCCTCAACGGCTGGTCCATCGGGTCTGGCTCTCGTGTACCTTCGCCGTAGACGTAGGCACTCTCTCCTGAGTGCTGCGATATTATCGTCCCACCAGTACACTGCTTCTTTCTGATATTCGGGGGTCTCAGCAAGGGCATTGCCTTTTTACATCCGCGTCTTATTATCTCCATTGTTTGTTCTACTCTTGTCCTCGCGTTATCCGAGAGTTCTACTCTGCTACACAGTCTGTCCACTTCCAAGATTAGCCGGTTAGCATTCAATTTCCGTGCGTCCCATCTGCGACTGCTCGTGTTTTGATTGTCTTCTTCTACTCTATTCCTTGAAGCAAAGGTGTACGATATGTACTGGTGATCACTGCCCGTGTATATTTCCAGGACCTTCCAGTCCTCGACTCTGTGATACATGCCCTCCGAGACCATAGTGATATCCGGAATGGTGCCCTCGCAGCCTGGTCGTCTGAAGGTGGCTACGCTCCCCTCGTTCGCGAAGACCAGTCCGGTTCGAGCTGCCATCTCCACAATTCGCCTGCCCCTTGGGTTGGTGTTCCGCATTCCCCACTCTACTGCTCTAGAGTTAAAATCTCCTGCCACTATGAGATTGCCGCCAATCTGCGCTATTGCGTCTTCGATTTTGGCCAATTTCTCCTCAAATGTTCCCACGTCATCATTGGGAGTTAAATAACAACTCATCAGAGTGATCTCATCAAACTGTACCCAGGTAAAACAATCTCCCCTGCCTGATCTCCTCGGTCGAGGACCCTGGTTATCCGTTATCCATATAGCTGCCGTAGATGTTTCATCACCCAGCCAGAATCCACTATTCTTCGACGCATATTGTTCGCTTATGATAGCTACGTCAACTTCCTGCTCTCTGACTATTTGCGATAGCAGAGAAAAAGCCACCTTCCCTCTGTGCATATTCAGCTGCAATATCCTCATGCTGCCTTTCGCAAGCTCATCTCACAGCCCCGCGATCCCGGGAGGTGTTGCAGGGATTTTCCCGACTCCGCGAAGCAAATACAACACCTTGGTGTGCTTCGGCATTCCTTCCTTTTATGCCCTTTTTCTCCACATTTCATACATAGGCTTGATCTGTCCGGCCCATTACATTCCCACCGTCTGTGACCACTTTCGAAGCATCGGAAACATCGTATAGGTTCCTCTCTGACCATTATCCTACAGTTTGTCCAGCCTATTCGGATCCTCTGTAGTTTCAGAAGCACCTTTGCACAGCTCGTAGAGGTTGTTACGAAGGCCCTTTTTCTGCTCCCGGTTGTTCGCGCCGGTTTAAACGAATGGATATATCCGGATTTATACCGCCCGCTTCTCTCTGTACTGCGACAGGACTTTCCTCGTTGGTTGTGAGGGCATCTAGGTCTCGTATCTCCAAAGTGACCACCGGAGTAAGCTCCTTCACGGTTGCCTCCTGATTGAGAACGCTTTTTCAGATTCTCCCTGAACTCGTCCCTTCTGCCTCCCTTACCCATTTCGATGAGTATGGCACCGTTTTAGTCTTCCGGACGGCGCGTACTGCTATCTCCGATTCCTCTGGTTTTATTTTACTCCGTATGTTCCTCAGAACATCAGCGTAACTGTGCCCCTCGGTTGGATGGATTATCACCGCTTCTGGACGGTTTTTTACAGTTTTCTGTCTCTCCTTTTTCTCTTTCCTTGCCGATTTCTTGCTCTTTACTGTACTCCATTCTCCATCCACTAATGTTTCCTTGAGCTGTGTTGTGGTCTCCGTGGGTTTTGCTTTCGGCCTCTTTTCTGGCCGGGCCTCCGCCGGGCTTGAGGCGCCTCTCTTGTTGAGGGAACTTACAGGTGTGGATACGTCACTGTCGTTCCTTTTACTCTTGGCGTCGTCAAGGGTCTTGCTAGCTTCTTTTTCCCTTTCTGCAGTCTTCCAGTTCTCTCTGTAATTCTTCATAACGTCAATTAGCTCCTCTAATTCGATACTCCGCTCTGGACCTCCATACTAATGTTCCTAGCCTTCGTGATTGCCGCCCTAATCTTGCGGATAACACTTTGGCACTTAGTGAATGTCTCCTCCTCTGAGTTCCTCATCTTGCATATAAACTCCTGTCTAGGAGAACTGTGTCCTGAACGAGATTTCTCCGTTCCACTGTGTGCTGGCCGCGTTGCGCGCGAATGCGCATCATCCTGCACCAATTTTGGTGTCGTGCCGCTCTTCTCAATCCCAGCACTCCTCAAGCCTGCACTCTGAGGATTCTCCGTTTGCCTGGGATTTTTTTCGCCGGTGATCGCCGGATTCTTGGGCTGCTCATGAAAGCTACTTCCCCTTGCATCATCTCTTCCACTTCCAGTATACGATTTTTATTCATTTTTATTATTGGGTTCCATCTTCAAGCCGCTATCTCATATCGAATATGCAGTTGTCCCTTAAAGACCCCGAGGGTGCCTATGGTAATCAGTGAGGTCCTCGCGAGGGTTGACGCAAATCCTTATGGGAGTTTGCGTTCAGAGCCAGGTCGAACACTAATTAGGAGTCATCTCAACTAAAACCTGCATCGCCAACTAAATGGCGACGATAATCGAACGTACTTGAAGCCCTGCCAAGGGTTTAACGGAACGGAGGCGTCTGCAACATTAACCTGAAAGCCATTTCGACCAGTTTTCACCCGGTGTACTCAGGTAACAGAATGCAACAAACGTCAGCCCACTTGCGTCATCTTCACAATCGATCTTCTAAACATAGCCAAGGTCGCGCCAAATCGTCAATCTCGCCTTCTCACATTAGCAAGTACCCAGCGGATGCTGAATACCAGTACCCGGGGAGCGCCTGATCTAAGATACGGAGGCTGTGAGCTGCTTGGCATGTAAACCTGCAAGGATATCACACTGGGTTTTGCCAAGTTTAAAACCGGACAGTGGCGTTGCCTTGCAGTTACATACCCGCTCCCCGCTAGAAAGCTGCCTAGCTGGCTAAAAAGCTACCTAGCTGGCTTTCTATCCGCCTAGGATCCTGCCTAGGTGGCTAGAAAGCTGCCTAGGCGGCTAAAAAACTACCTAGCTGGCTTTCTATCCGCCTAGCAAGCTGCCTAGCTGGCTAGAAAGCTGCCTAGCTGGCTAAAAAGCTACTAGCTGGCTTTCTAGCCGCTAGCAAGCTGCCTAGCTGGTTAGAAAGCTACCTAGCTGGCTCTAGCTGCCTTAGCTGGCTAGAAAGCTGCCTAGCTGGATAGAAAGCTGCCTATCTGGCTTTCTAGCAGCCTAGCTGGCTTCATCCTGCCTAGCTGGCTAGAAGCTGCCTAGCTGGCTAAAAAGCTACCTAGCTGGCTTTCTAGCTACCTGTCTGGCTTTCTATCCGCCAAGCATGCTGCCTAGCTGGCTAGAAGCCGCCTAGCAAGCTGCCTAGCTGGCTTTCTAGCCGCTTAGCAAGCTGCCTAGCTGGCTAGAAGCCTAGAAAGCTGCCTAGCTGGCTCTAAAAAAGCTACCTAGCTGGGTTTCTAGCCGCCTAGCATGCTGCCTAGCTAGCTAGAAGCCGCCTAGCAAGCTGGCTAGATGGCTAGAAAGCTGCCTAGCTGGCTTTCTAGCCGCCTAGCATGCTGCCTAGCTGGCTAGAAAGCTGCCTAGCTGGCTAAAAAGCTACCTAGCTGGCTTTCTAGCCGCCTAGCAAGCTGCCTAGCTGGCTAGAAAGCTGCCTAGCTGGCTTTCTAGCTGCCCTTAGCTGCCTAGAAAGCTGCCTAGGAGGCTTCTTTAAAAGCTACCTAGCTGGCTTTCTAGCCGCCTAGCAAGCTGCCTAGCTGGCTAGAAGCTCGCCTAGCAAGCTGCCTAGCCTGGCTAGCTGCTAGAAAAGCTGCCTAGCTGGCTAAAAAGCTACCTAGCTGGCTTTCTAGCCGCCTAGCAAGCTGCCTAGCTGGATAGAAGCTGCCTAGCTGGCTAAAAGGCCTAGCTGGCTAAAAAGCTACCTAGCTGGCTTTTAGCCGCCTAGCTGGCTAGCAAGCTGCCTAGGCTGGCTAGAAAGCTGCCTAGCTGGCTAAAAAGCTAACCTAGCTGGGTTTCTAGCCGCCTAGCATGCTGCCTAGCTGGCTAGAAGCCGCCTAGCAACCTGGGTAGAGGGCTAGAAAGCTGCTAGCTGGCTTTCTAGCTGCCTAGAGCAAGCTGCCTAGCTGGCTAGAAAGCTGCCTAGCTGGCTAAACAAAAGCTACCTAGCTGGCTCTAATAAAAGCTACCTAGCTGGCTTTCTAGCCGCCTAGCCAGCTGCCTAGCTGGCTTAGAAAGCTGCCTAGCTGGCTAAAAGCTACCTAGCTGGCTTATAAAAAAAAGCTACCTAGCTGGCTTTCTAGCCGCCTAGCAAGCTGCCTAGCTGGCCAGATTTAGAAAGCTACCTAGCTGGCTAAAAAGCTACCTAGCTGGCTTTCTAGCCGCCTAGCAAGCTGCCTAGCTGGATAGAAAGCTGCCTAGCTGGCTAGAAAGCTGCCTAGCTGGCTAAAAAGCTACCTGGCTGGCTTTCTAGCCGCCTAGCAAGCTGCCTAGCTGGCTAAAAAGCTGCCTAGCTGGCTTTTTTCTAGCTACCTAGCTGGCTTTCTAGCTACCTAGCTGGCTTTCTAGCCGCCTAGCATGCTGCCTAGCTGGCTAGAAGCCGCCTAGCAAGCTGCCTAGCTGGCTAAAAAGCTACCTAGCTGGCTTCTAGCCGCCTCCTCCTAGCAAGCTGCCTAGCTGGCTAGGAAGAGCTGCCTAGCTGGCTAGAAAGCTGCCTAGCTGGCTAGAAAGCTGCCTAGCTGGCTTTCT